>DWFY01000050.1:0-13473 GCA_018246875.1 Creonpyge creon creon | reverse complement strand
GACGACGCCTCGATGATGGCCTGCTGCGCCGTTTGGAAGTTGTTCAGGAACTCCTGCGGGACATTGTGTTTTCTTGTTTAACATGAGAATCAATAAAACATACACGTACATGTTTACTTAACCTTCTACATGAAAAACACATTGTAAATATTAACCTATTGTTCACAATATATGTTATTATAACTATTGCCTATAGTAGACGTAGTATAGTAGACGTAGATGGATTAGGGAAGTCCTCTTGTTATTCCCTCTGCTATTATTGTCGACGTCAACAGTCATACTCGTATTTTACAATTATTCTTGACTTAACACTCTTGTACGACGTCTCCGATTTGATCAGTATAACAGAAACAGTGTACAGAAAACGTATTAGAAGAACATGCGACTCACCAGCATGGAAGTGACGAACCAGTTGAGGAACACGATCCGCAAACAGTTGATCTGACCGTCGATGGACATGTTAACGTCGCTTATGTTCGGGTACTGATCCAGGTTATACATTACGATCTGCACGTTCATTACGTCACCGCCGATTACTTTCAAAATCTGAATAAAAAAGGAAAATTTTTCATCTTCAACACTATGGCTCCACTATTAAACAAATTTCCTCTTATAATTGAAACGTTATTTTTTCATGTTAATAATTAATTAACTGTATCATTGTAACCATTTTACTAAGACAAAAACCAAAAAGTCCATTTTGATTTTAACTTTTTGAGCTCCTTAAACTCAAAGTGTACTTTTACTGTTAATCGCTAATTTAACGTGTAACAACAAAGTGAGCGCAGATGCCACACCTCCTTGTGAAGCGTGTCCGGGTTGAGATCCTCGACTTCGACGGAGCCGATGGCGCAGTCGAGCTGCGTGTAGGCGCTCTTGAGCACGAGCCCCGCGCCCGCGCCGCCGAGGCGCACGGCGGCGAGCGGCCGCTGCTCCGTCGCGAACCCGATCTCCACGGCGCCGATCTTCACGTTCACCTTCATTTGGATGCTCTCGATCTGCTTTCGACGCGGGGGCTTCGCCACGCTCCCTGGAATTACTCCGACATTGTATGCATCGATATGTTTTTAATGTTAATTATCACTAGCTGTTAAGGTGAAGGAAACCGTTGTGTGAGAAAACCTGTACACCTTAGAATTCTCCGTAATGTTCCCTAAAGCGTGTAAGTCTGAAGTGTTAGCTCTCTTCATTCTGAGAGGAGACCCGTGTCCAACAGTACAACGATGAAAGACTAATTATTTGTTAATTATAATAGAGGCGCATGTATACCGACGGTCCACACCGGTACATAAAAAATAATTGATAAAGCAATAGATCAATTTCTATGTCATCATGCAAAGGACAATAAAGATAACTGAAGCAGTGAGTATCACGGCTTAAAAAAATATGGGACAGGTGAGGGTTAGAAACAAAAACATACTACACAGTAAAATTTAAACATCACTATTTGGGTGGATTTCATAAAACTAAAGTCCATCAGAAAGTAAGGAGATTTAAACTCTAACTTAGAAAAGAAATATACTTTAACTAATGAAGGTAAAAACTAACGAAAAAGATTAGGCAGAATAAGAAAGTTACATTAAACTATGTACCTTTAGACTTGGCAACACAGAACTCTTCATCCTCGATAATAGTCTCCAAGGGGCCGGCGCTCGCGTATCTGTCCACTGTGCTTTGGATAGCTTGCAGACGAGTCTGTTAAGAAAGAGTTCTGAGTCAACAATTTGTCAACATACAGAGAGCAAACTAATTTAGAGTTCCGCTCTCAAGAGGCCATAACATATACATATATAGCGACATGAAAATTTACTCGAATTCTATATTACATATTCGCCCACAGAAGCCTCACTCATAAGGTCATAAATTCATACATAACTTTAAAAAAATTGTTGGCAGTCACAACCGACACGTGACCCGCCGATTTTGATTTCTTTTATGCACCGAGAACACAAAATTCTGAATACTAAAGTGCACCTCAATACTTTAATGGTTAGAATAAAAATTAGATACACTGACCTGATACTCGTTGACGATAACCAAAATTTCTTGCAAGCCTTGCAGGTGGAGCAGTACACGGAGTGTAGTGAAATCCAACTCGATCAGTTGCTCCACTAAGCCGTAGTGACTTCGGAACTCGGGACATTTTTTATCAACCTAAAATATACACCCAACATCAAATAAATTTATATTCGACGTAAGCAATAAAACAATTAAATATTTATGTAGTTTACCCCATTATTTTTTTCAAGAAAATATGATTAACACGAGTCCATACAATTATACTTACATTTCTATATGTAACTTTGAACAGATACTCCTTATTGACATCATCTCCCTCAGCACTATCACTGGTTCCAGATTCAACGACGACTGGGTCGCTTCCAATTTCCTGTATGGAACTTCCATTGCCAACATCGGGTGTTTCAATCATTTCTATAACTTTATACCCGTCTCTATGGTGCTGCATGCTGACAGATCCCAAACGGACAGTTGCTTCGAGGGTGAATGTCTTCTGAGTAGCAGTTAGTTCGAGAAGATTGAGAGAGAACACAAGGAACTTCGCATAGCCTTCCTCTGCATCCACAGACTTGCGATTTACACTCAGGATTAACTCTGTGACAGAGAACTTATCATCATTATTCAGTTAAGGCAGATACGTTAAGTACCATGTAATTTGGGTTAACATTTTGTTCCCTTAAATTACCTTTATTTAGTTTATTTTAACTTCATTTTAATAAAAAATTAATCATTAAGTACGTTAAAAAACCTGTATACAGATTGTCAAATTAAATAAGAACAACTTATCTAGAAAATCGCATTTCCAAGCGTACCAAAAGAAATATGTCAAATCAGTGATACAAGTTTTCTAACTGCCCAAAGTTTTTAATTTAGTCTGCTAAACGGCCCAGAATATTACTTGTTATACCAACACACAACGAGCCTGTTGCCATCTGACTTGAGAAGTCAGTGTTGCTTGTATTGTAATATTTCTTAGCAGACATCAGAATCTCAATAAGGTGCAAGTTTGTGTCGGAATTATTTTCTAGTTTTTGAGTCAGCTGTGTATTTATATAAAACTATTTACCTTAAAAAATATTTTTTGCCTATTTCAATTGTGTACCTTTCATAATAAAGAATGCCTCGACTTCAGTGAGCTGCACAGTTTGCTCCTCGTCTTTCCGTTGCTTGGATCTAGCTGTGTCTCTCTTTTGTTTCTCCGCCGGGTCCAAATATTTGAGTAGAGATAAACTGGATGCCTTCGATTCCCTGGCCTGTAAAATATATGATTGATGAGTAAAAATGCACTTGGGCAGCATGGCAGACTGTGGCCTTGATCCTTTCAATTCTGTGAAGAGACCAACCTTGTCCAACAGTGGGAAAATAAAAGGGTTGATGATGATGATAATGAAGTAAACTATAGATCACAGGGCACTCGCGATGGACTCTTTTTGATGGGAGACCAATATTATAATAAACATTTAAGTTCATTCTTTTTGGTTGGTCTTTATGGGTTAGATAATCCCCACAGATACTACTTCACCACCAATCCATAATGAAACGTAAGGGCTGCTAGATGTTAAAATATTGACTAGGTTACCAACAAAAGAAAAATTAGTTCATCAATGCTATACATATTTTGGTCACAATTAATACGTTGAAAATGAAAAAATAACGTAACATCAATAAATGTAAAAATATCTATAGTTTTAATTTTAAATTATTGGTCACTGCCAAAATAACGTACATATTAGTACTATTGCTTTAAACACATTTATCTATACTAAAGTAATTCGTAAACACTACTTGAACAATAAGTACTTTCATATTTAACACATTTGTTATAAAACCACAAGTATTACTCCATTACGATATCTACATACAGCTACTGTAAAGTACTTGTACATTATTCATTTGAATACTGTCACGGTGCTCTCTACTAGTTACCGCGTCAGTTGTCTCCTGAAGCACAACTTGAATATCGATTAGGCGACCGGTCAGCATGTACGCAAATTTGTAGCAATATATCTTCGAATAAAAGAAGGAAAGAAAATCAGAAACAATATTGCATAGTCAATGAAAAATTAAAAAAGAAGAAGTATTTTAAACAAAATAGTGGTCAGCTGACAGCTATGATAGCCTATTGGTTAAAAATCGGCTTTTCACTCCAGGTGTCCCGGGTCCAAATCCTGGCGCGCACAATTAATTAATTTACACCAATTAAGTATACTTTAAGATTAAACGCTATAACGTGAAAGAAAATATCGTGAGGAAACCTGCATATTTTACACTTTTCCACAATGTTCTCTGACGCATATGAAATCTGTGAGCCCACACTTGGGCAACGTTGCAATCCATGGCCTTAATCCTTCCCTATACTTTTTAAAAGAACACTTGTCGAATAGAGGAATGATAAAAAGTTAATGATGATAGTAATTACCCTCTGTTCTCTACTGAACCTACCTTCAGTTGTGTCGACTCCTCCGAGCGTGGCAATGGCATGCTGACTAATATTTCACATAGAGTCAATAATCTGTAAAAAAAAGTACCATTACATAAATTAATATTTTTTGGCTTAAGGTATGAAATCAATTGGAATATTTGGCTATTTAAAATATGGGATTCATCATCAGCCTCTTCCCGTCCACTGATTGACATAAGCCTCTCCAATAGCACGCCACTGAGCTCGTTCGTCAGCTTTTAGTATCCAACAACTGCCAGCTACTTTCCGATATGGGATTAGTTTCGTTTAATAAAAAAAATATTAGAACACTTTTGACGAATTAAGTAATAAAAATGCAATAAATAAGGACATTCTATCTCCCTCGCACTCAAAACCCATTATCAGGACCTGTCCTGCGAGACGCTGACGGCGATCTTCTGCAGCTCGCCGCGGATCTTGATCTTGGGCATGCGCGGGTCGTCGGTGATGAGGCACTTGTGGATGTGGATGTGCAGCGTGGTGGGCTGCAGCAGGTGCAGCGCCGTGGGCGCGCCCGCCGCGATGGCGCGCGCCCACGCCTCGCCCGCCGCCGCCACCACTATCTGCGCGCGGACGAAGCATATTTTATTTATAACAAATACATAGCTATCACATTCACTTTCACATTCAATATTAAACACTTATTCTTTGGAGTGCACATCACATCGCCGCATCTTCAGCCTGTTCTAGTCCACCGCTGGACATGGGCCTTTTTTGAGGTTTTTCATCCCCATAATCCCCACGCTGGGCATGCGGGCTGGGGATCGCAGAACATCGCGTGTCGCACCGTCTACGCTGATAGCAAGAGTGCTCATAGTTTATTAACTATGCCTACAGAATAGTAACCTGCATCTCGGTGAGCTTGAGCGCCATCTTGTCGTAGCTGTGCATGGTGATCTCCCTGAGGATGTCCTCGTCGGCGCGGCCCTCCTTGTACAGCCGGTGCACGTCGAGCGCGGCCGAGCGCGGCTCCGACTTCACGCTGATGGCGCCCAGCTTCACCACCACGCAGGCTTCTTCACTGTGTGTATACATGATATTATGTTTGAAATCATAAATCGTACCTAATGCTACGTATTTGGACAATGACCCGACGAAAAGGAAATTGCATGTACTTCTGGAGACCTATTAATATATCGTATCGGCGGGTGCTTCCCAGGGTAATTAATCGGAGAGCACCGAGTGATATATATCTCTATCCTCACAGACCGCTCGTGCTTCTTCCACATTCATCAGGTATCAGAGATGTGCATTAGAATTGTGCTACAAAAATATTCATAATGTTATTACTTAAAATCTTAAACCTTTTCATCTTAAAAAGGTTTTTGGCACATTTGATAATGTCGATACATGATTACAGTACAGATAAAAGTGTTGTGGATAAAAATTCTTACCCTCTATATTTCCCAGTCTGCGGTATGATAATGTAGGACGACGCAATGTCGACGTCCAAGTCGATGAAAGTATGATGATGCACCGCATATTGCATGCCGAGAGCTGACTTCTCCTTCAAATCCGATAACTTATTTTCTGCTGCGGCTTGCAACCTAAATGAACATTTTCGAAAATTTTACAATTGTCTCTATCGAAGATGTAAAATCAAGTCTAGAAAATATGAAATGTAAAGCCTTTCATATAGAGCGAATAATAGATATAAAAACGTATCTCTCCCTACAAATATTTACCCAAGAGTTACGACAACTTCACTCAAGTGCTAGAACATCAGTTAGAAGTTTTTCTTAGCTAAAATTCGTAGAACAAACTCACGTGGTCAACGCAGAAGAGTCGGAGGGAGGTTTGAACACGTTCACAATCTCTATGACGGTTTGTGCATCGTAGGCTATTTGCAGCGGGCGCGCCGACACCTTCACGCGCTGGTCGCACGTACCATCTGCAACAATGCAACTGTTCGTAGACACTTTTTTCCTAATATCAATTTTTAGCTAAATATATGTAAATCGTTTTATTATTGTCTGTATTGTATTAATTTTACGTGTTTTTAAGAACATTCGAAATATGCTAATCGGTCTTCTATAAGTCTATAATGTAAATCAGGGATAGGATATTTTATGTACGGGTTATATATAAGAGTACCAGGTGTTGCTTCGCGAAACGCTATTAATATAATATGTGCAAACACATCAAATATTCACAAAGATCTCATATCTACATAATATACCATTGTCAATAGCATACATATCACTCAAACAGGTATCCATTTATAATTACTTTTTAACACTTACCTAATGGATTCGTCTCGAACACAACGTTAAGCAAATTAATATCCTGCGTGACTTCCTTTGACGTGACCAGCCGGGGTACGAAGTCGCCTTGCTTAACACCAGATACTGTAAATGCTTTCATTTGCACGTCGACTCTGTGAAATGTAACAATTTAACAAATGTAACAACTTTTGCAATCAGGTCAGGTATATGAAAATTATTTAACATTTCTTTGGAAACAAAGAAACAATTTTTTAACATACAAAAGAAAAAAGGTTTCCATTAAATCAATGCTGCATATACATTTCGACATCTTGATGAAAATGTTCTAGAAAATTCCATCGGCAATCGACTGTTTGATCTATTATCATTGTATCCATTTCGATTCATGTATATGAGTTTAAAATAATAATTTCATCATGATGAGACAGACTTCACACGTCTCGGGGTTACTCACCATGTTTTAACTATTTTAGAAAGTGATATTTAATGTTTAAAAGCACATTTTTGGCTAAGAGATGGTTTGTACCTATGACCCTCGTAATGGAAACTGAATTCTAAACCTGCGTTTTAAAATAATGTGAAGATTAAAAAAACTCACCTTAAAGCATTAGCACTGGGCCGCTGCTTCACATCCACCTCGACGAACTCGACACAAGCCAGCAACACCTCGGCCACGTCGTTGACGGACACCTGCAGCTTGTCGAGGCGGAAGGTGCTCTCCACGGCCACGTACTCGGTGGGCAAATGGAGCGGGGCCGAATTCTCTTGGTAGTCGATCGCTCGGAACAGTTTCGCTTTCTCATCGGCCGTCATTGCCTTTTCGAATTGCTTCACTGGAAAACGCATTGCCGATGAGCCCTAGCTTGCTATTACATATATGTGTAGGTATACGTTAATATATAAATATTATAGCATTTTATAATACGACTCACTTTATTGTGACCAACACAACTAAACACATACATCATCATCATCATCATCAGCCTAACTCAGTCAGTCAGCCCTAGCCCTAGTCAGCCATAGCGCCAAAGTTGAAAGAGCCCTATATCCCTTTTTATCATCATACAATACAACGTAATACTAATAATTTCTTGTCAGGGTGGCAATGAGTATACGATTCAGAGGGACAATAACCACTGTTACAAATAATCCTAACATGAAGTGCTTGTCATAAAAATTTATTTCTATTCATTATTCTTACTTATGGCTACTCCTTCAGTCAGCTCGTCGTCTTTAGAACCTCCTCCATACCACCAGCCACTGAACCAACCACGGGACTTCTTCGCCTCTGCTTCCAGTTTACCCAGCCTTTCCACCTAAAACAGGATAATATTAGTGACCAAGTAAGTAATAATGACAGGTATGCCCCGTCTAATAACATAATTATCGTAAAAACATCTGGAATCATTAGAATACAATAAAAGAAGACCAGTCCTAGAAGTCAACGTCACAGAGATAAGCAAACAAATTCACAACTTCATTATAATTAGGGGTTGATGATGATAATTAATAATCTCTCTGGGCGTTCAAAAGTAAAAACTATAGCTTACCTCTAACTCTATCCTTTGTCTGATAACCACCAAGTTCAACAAGTCCAATGCCTTCTCGGCCTTGTCCAAAACGCATTGCTGGTCCGATGGCACCTTGCCCTTGTTGCTGAGCTTGCACTGATACGCCGACGCGTAGTCCTTGCACAGCTGTCTGTGTTCCAACATGTGAGTCCAGTCCCAGTTCCTCCGGCGCCGAAGCACATCTTCTTCTAAAATGCATTTGTAAGCAAAACGCCACCATTCTTTGTAATGCCCTTTATATGATTTTAAGTCAGGGCGATACTTTCTGAAAGATGCAAGAACATTTAAACAATTAATGAATGTTTGCATATTATGATTAGCTATAAATTTCTATGGTTATTGGAATTCAGTGAGGCAAGTTAGGAAATATTTTTGTCAAATAAAAGATATGAGGTAATGAAACGAACAGCTTGACGAAAAATGGGCCACTATCTCTTGTATACCAAATTCATACCCAATACAAATTTAAATTATTACACATGAAAGTTTATTAAGTAACAATAATTTGGGCTAATAAAACAAATATTTCCCTAGATGACAATCAAACCCAGTCTATTGCTCAGCAGTCACACTTTAAACATTAGACCAATAGGGCAATTAAATATAAATTTATGGACCATCCTTCCCTATGTATTTTAGCAATATGAACATACCTACCTACCTTTTAGCAATACAAACGATTTGAAATGTTTTGTACATAAATGTCAATATTATTTTCATGTAGGAAAGTGAAATTATTGTCTTGTTTGATAATTATGATCATTATGATCATCAGCATCAGTCCACTGCTGGACCTAGGACACCCTGAGGGGTTTTAGCTCATATTCCCCACGCTGAGCATTTAAGTTTTATCACCTTTTACGAGAGCTGGGAATCATGGCATATGGTCAGGGTATGTATTATTTCTCCTCCCCGACATGGAGAAACCTTTAATATCAAACCAAATTTAATAACAAACCTGTATGGGGCCTGCTTGCTCATTCTGTCCATAGAATCCGCTAACAACATCATATCCTGGTATTGTGCCTTATTCAGACTAACAGACAACTGTTCCATGTGCAGACTGAGTATTACTTTAGGCATACTGAACTTGGGTGTATCGCCCTCCGGCTTGGGGTTGAGTTTCAGTTTAGCTGTTGCATTTATTGGCCCCAATGCTAAAAATATAGTAAAATACAGTGTAATACAATCAAAAGACGAAGTTCTTAAAATGGATGTTGTCATAAATAATTTATAAAACTCATTTTACAGAATTCCTTGCAGTTGTAGAATATTAGTAGTGTGTTATTTTTATTTTAGTATACTATATTGCTTTATATAATATGGATCCAAGTTTCTTATCTGGAAAGCTAAGGAGTGGAACACCCTATCAGCATGTAATTCTTGTAAATATATAATCTAGAACTCTATAGGTATTACAGGCTTATCATATTTCAATATATATATATATATATATACATATATGTAAATTATTAATCATCTATGCTTTATGTCCTAATGAACTGATTTACTTTGCATTTATTAACAAACAATTTCATAGGTACGAAAGATAACTACATATTGTTAATTCTAGAGTTGAAATAGGTCAAATCCGTTAAATTACAATGTTCATATCACGAAGGTTATTAGCTCAATTCATTACAAAGAAAACATTGATATGTAACATCAATTCTATATACAATTATTTACCACTAAATGAATCATACCGTATTGATATTGAGAAGGTTGTGACGATTTAGTTGCAATTTCCTGTTGCAATTTTGTCTTGATTTCTTGAGGTGTTCTTTTGGAATACAGTTCGGTTGTTGGATTCCAGTAAATAGCCAATCCCTCCAAATTTAGAATCTGTTCAACATAAATTCAATTAGTATTTAACATCAATAATGCAGACTACAAAAAATTTCTTGAACCTAGAAATAAACTTGTTAAACAAGCTTACCAGGGTTACAAGGTAAATAATATTGTTTCCTACAATAAAACTTTTTAAATTCTTTATGCAATTTTAGCATAACGTAATAGACTTGAGATAACTATTGAAGTATATGAATAAACTACCAAATAAACATAATATTTTAAGATAATTCTTTACTTTGAATATCTTTGTAACCGCCTCCTGTATGACAGTTTGTTTCCAGTTTTCGTCAGTTGTATGGACAGAGAGATTGTGAAGAGTGATACCAAGAGAGAAAGGAGCTTTTGGGTTTGTTATACTGTCCTCATATCGTATATGAATATCTGTGATTTTTAGCTGAACATTTTTTATAATCTGTGTCACTAGCTTTTCCACAAAGGTCTCGTCTAGTTTGTTCTGGTCTGTAACAAAGAACACAATTCAATAATAATTTTATGATGTTAACAGTAATTATATGGTTAAACGTCTGTACTGATGAAGGGCTTTTATCTGCGAAGGACATAAGCCCACGAAGCGTGGGAAAAATTTAATGGACCTTGGCAGGAAGTTAACACACTCGGATGTCCTAAAATTACGTCGCTGTATTGTAATGTACTCAAACATGTTACGAAAAATTATTTTAAGGTCTGATCTCTTTCCTGCTGATATCCAGCGTTTGTTGCGGAACTTTTTTATTCACTACACGATTTTGACCTTAGCACGTGTTATGCAATGCAGGTATAAGCAATCGATTTTAAGGGACAAAATAAGATTGTAGTTCCTTTTATGGTGAGGTTGTTAAAACGTCCGTCACACAGATAATTTTAGTGTTATAAAAGTGCTCCAGCCATAAAATTCAAACCATGCCAGACCAATCCGTCATAATAAAATTCGGTATATCTACTTTAAGAGAACAATAGACAAGTAGACATCTAGAATTTTACACAAATTATTAATATATTTTAATTCACAATTGACGAATTCATTTCTGTTTAATAAGAATTCATTGTGAACTAAATACATGATGCATTATTGCAGGTTTTAAATGACGAGCTTTATTACCTTTTTCTGCCTCTTTTTTCTTGGCTTCTTCAACTCTGGCAAGTTCTGCGTGCTTGGAAGCGAGAGCCATTTTTTCTTCCTTTTCAGAGTCATATTTTATTTCAGCGGTGGGGTTCACAATCAGAAACAGTCTATCTATTGATGCTTCTACAGATGCGCCATAGAGATTTTTCCATGGTATCTTGAGAACGAGTTTTCCTATACAAAACAAGAAAAATGAAAAAATATTATCCATATCATGTGAATGTACATCATTTAACAGAACCAAATGAAAATTGTGTCTATTGGTGTGTGTTACATAAAGGTGAATTATTATCATGGATGTATAAAATGTAAGACAGTTTTTTGCTTGGAATTATTATCTTAGTTCTCGCCCTTAACATGTAATGAAGCTCTGCATCAAACAAATTTTCTTTTTGAACTTAACTGTTCGATGTTGTGTTGTTTGTTATGGAAAAGTAATGATTTTGTGCAAAATTCATTTTTTCAATATATTAACACATTACCATATCTATTAAAACAAATATATTTATGTAACTGAGATTGATAAGATAATGTATAACAGCATGATAAGTTTAAAAATATATAATCTACTATCTACAAAAAGTACGGATGTGATTGTCGATAGAGATAGACAAACATACTTAACTTTAATGACGGGAGTGGAATAATAATTAAACACCAGATACATAATGGCAACAAACTAGGCACTCATAGCCTTGTAATCACACACACACATATATATATGTATATATATATACACAGGTGTAAATATGTACACATGTGTATATATATACACATGTGTATATATATACTTATATAGACGTAACGTAACATCACGCCTGTAATCCCCGAAGAGATAGGCAGAGGACTGTAGCATACTCCCATGTTTCACCAGTTACGTTTACGTCCCAACATGGAATAGGTGGTGAGTCTATTGCCATAAACCGGGCTTTACTCCAGACTCCGAGCCACAACTAGAAATTCGAATTTTAGAAAAATCCAATAGTACTCGACCCGGGATTTGAACACAGGACCTCTCGATCGGCAGTCGCGCTTGCAACCAACACGAGCAACGAGGCAGTCACGCTTACAACTAACACGAGCAACGAGGCAGTCACTAAGCAGTAGTAAATGGAGTGAATTAAAAATAAGAAATTAGAGCAAATTATTATTTATAGCATAAGTTTGACATAAACCCCCTTTATTAGTGGAGACCTAGGCCCAGCAGTGGATTGAGACAAGCCGCTGATAAATTGAAACTCAGTCGGCCCTATCTTGTCATATTCAATCAATCAATGTCAATTCTATCAATTCTGGCACTGAATGTTTCTGACGTAACAAGATATTTAGGTGCGCAATCGAAACACGAGAAAGCAGAGCGTGTTAGATGTCCCACTCATAGTCCTATTTGAAGTCGGTTGTAGAAGTCTATGAGCGGCAATGGCTACTTGTGACTTGTCTGCTGGTTCGCTCTCTTATCTTCACTTAAAAAAATCAAATTATTAACCGCCAGCTTGTTCTGACTTCTAAGCAGATATTGTTAAGGTACATTTTCAGTTTTTTATACGAATAGGCAGCATTATTGCATTAAAATTGTGAGACTAATAGTTTCATTGGCTAGAAATATTTTCAGAAAAGTACGACTACGAAACGATTAAACCATGAACTGTTAATAATGTAACAAGATTAAAGAAAGTTTTTTTGTTAAATAACTGTAAGTAAATGACGATTAAGTACTGTCTCATTATATACTGTACAGCATTACACCAATTTCTAGATGTTATCTCTACACAAAGGTTGTTGGGTACCTCGATTTGGGCGCCATCGTTTCAGAGGTGCACCTTTACAATATACAATTAATTAATAAAATGTAATTTATATTCGCTTACGTATAAAAGTATGTCGTAGGTATATAAAGTTAGACATGTTATGCCAATAAAATTAATGTCAAATTTAAATAACGGATATTTGAATACATTTAATCAAAGTGACTTAATAAAAATATTTCTTAATTCTTATCCTTATATTTTTTTTCATGACTGGTCGAGCGGTTGCAAGTGCAACTGCCGATCGGGAATTCCTGGGTTCAAATCCCGGATCCGGTACTATTGGATTTTTCTAACTTAGAACTTCTAGTTAAAATTTCTAGTAGTGGGTCGGAGTCTAAATTTGTGCCCGGTGTATGGCAATAGGCTCACCCCCTATCCCATGGCGGGGCGGAAACGTAGGAGTGTACAGTAA
>DWFY01000049.1:0-13534 GCA_018246875.1 Creonpyge creon creon | reverse complement strand
ACATATTGCATATTCTCAAGCGATAATCTCAGTAACAAAGGTCATTTCATCAGCGCGAGCATACATTATAACTTGAATGTAATAGAAGTTAGAGTTATAATCTCTTAGAATTACTGCAGAGACCTACTGTTGAATACTTCGCTATAATGGTGATGTGTTTTTCACAACTGCATTGTTTTTTTTATTGTTATATAAACGTCACGTCAGGTTATCTACGGGTTAGGCAGAGAGCATCTAATGCCCAATATCTCTATCTTTACATACATTATCAGTATTTTATGTGAAATGATTTTATGCCGTTTCTTATTTAGGTGATAACTTTTAGAAGAAAAAATAGTTTACATTGAATAGTCAGTGTATTTGTAAGTCTGAAGAAAATATAATCTAATTTAATACTTAAAATTATTGAGCCTTATATAGCGAAATAAGGAATTAAATAATATGTAGGCATTATTTACAAATTTGTGCGAACCAAAACGGTGTTAGAACTCATAATTGATAAATGTATAAATGATTTCATTTTTTTAATACCGCTTGAGTGTTTTCTTAAACGTTTTTATTTTTATAACATCACATCAGCTCGCTTACAGGGTAAGCATAGAGCTGGTTCATCATATCTTCCACTTATCTATTCTTTATCGCATTACGTTACAATAAACGGATATGAAAAAATGGACTGAACGCTAATACCATTATCTGCCAATCTACCTTTGAACTAAGCATTACATTATCTTCGCTGTAACAGTTACAAAAAAATGTAACGTAATGGTCAAGCTTCGGAAAGTAACGATGACGATTACGGACCATGCAACCTAATTACATTGGCAATGACCGAAAACAAAATTGCATTACATCACACAGCGAGCCAAGGTCGTGTGGTTGATGACTTTGAGAGAGACTTACTGATCCAAAACTATCACCTCGGTAATACTCGCCGTACAACAGAGTGCGAGAGGAGATTCGACACCGCTTAGTTACCAATGATAGTAAATTAGTTACTTACTTTTACTTTTTACTTTCACTTCTCTGCCTATTCACCTTGTCAAACACTATGACCAAATAATGGTCTGTACCTCCGTTGCAGACGATTTCTAACGCAGTAACATTACTATTCCAATGGATGGGAATCAAAGCATAAAGATTCAGTTTTCCTGCTGTCTACACCGCCTTCTCGGTCTCAGCAGCCTGTCCTACAGGAACAAATAGCTACGTGTGGTGCCGATTCGGCTGCAGGACCTAGATCCTGCCTAAGGGAAATATCGTACTGGATTTATATTATATCCAAAGTTTTTTATTCTGTTGTACGTACATGTTTATACATGTACACGTACATGTATAAATGTACGTACTGTACGTACGTGTGTACTGTACGTACATGTCGCAGACGGAGCTGTAATATTATATTAATGTACTGTGTTATAAACTAAGTTACCACAGACGGAAGCTATGCTAAAATCACCTCACCTCACCTCACATCCCCTCATCTCCCCTCACCATCACCCAGGGTTGACTGGGAGAGAATGCCTTTAGGCATTAAGTACGCCCTTGTACCCCTTAGTTTAAGGTGTTACATTAGAATAAATAAATAAATATATGTTTGCCCTCATTATCTACCCCCAATATGTCTTGTTATATCTGTCCACATATTTCGATGACGTTAGAAACACGACGTTATAACTACGTGTCTATTACTCTAGAAAATATATTGTCATACATATAAGTATATTATATCGTAATATGCCTTGTCATAATATGTATTACAGGTTCATCTGTGACGACTATATATATAAATATATTAAATATAGTATTAACGTAACTGGTGAAACGCGGGAGTGTATTACACTCCTCTGCCCACCTCTTCTTGGATTACAGGCGTGATGTTATATTTCTTTACGTTTAAATATAGTATTATGGAAGCGTTGATACATACGTGGTATACGTCACCATTGATTGTAATATTAATTTACATAAATAGATGCAAGACGGAAGACACTGAAAAACAAGCGAGTTACAAATTTTGAAAATTTTCCAGTGATAGCGACGGCACGAGTGATGACGTCACACACTCCACACGTTACGCGTTACAAGTACTGTTGTAGATTGTAAAACTATTATTATACCACCACGTCACGTCCCTTACAAGGTAGGCAGAGAGCACCGAGTGGCGAACATCTCTATACTTACAAAGCTAAGTGCTACTTTTAGATTGTACTTCGAATTTTTTTTTAAACAATAAGCCACTTTATTACTAAGCTGGCTTGGTAATCCGATCACAAAGGTTTTGGTATAATATTCCAATGATGCTTAAACGATTTATTCGAGTATTGGTTGTGAAATCATTAACAGCATAACGCAGCCAAACGATTGCTGTTTAGCAGCACTGCGTGCTGTAGTATTTTTAAAACGAAGTATTAAGTATATTTGACTGCCAAGCGAAATATTATAAAGCCCGGCATAAATACACACGTGCGGAGTTAGATCTAGGTTAAGACCTTAACGAGGTGGTAAAAAGACATTAATATAGATGTGGCTTGGACGATGTAGTCATTATTATACATATTATGTAGGTTGGGTGCGTGTTAATGAGTCCCTCGGGTTAACCTCAACGGCAGTCTGAATTCTTGTTAGGTTGCCTCAACTTTGTCCTTTTAGTCCAACAGATCAACCAGATTTTATTTTATTAGACAAGAAATTCCCACTGACACTATTAACGCTACACCCATTATTACAGCGAAGCAATTGTTTTAAAACAATTCGTTTCAGTCTGAAAATTGTACTTGCTAATTGAACGTGTATATTAAACGCGACCATCTCAGTCGTCGAGGTTAGCAAAAATTAAATGAAACGAACATTATACAATTGTTTCTATCAATATGTATGTTAGTGTGTATCAAGCGTAGTACACATACACATATACAAATTTTCACGCCAATTCGTCATAGTGGTTGGCAGAGACTATAAATTTTGATCTGCAACAAACCATTCAGTGTTTCTACAATGTTTGTTAAGTTGTAACCTTAATTTATATGTACGATATAAATCTATAGACGGTTCCCGATCGAGATAATGGAAAGGACACAGAGCTCAAGCAGACCTACGCTCTGTTGACAAGGTGAATCGCGTGATTGACACATACCGGTGATTATTTTATTATACAATTGTAACCTTCCTAATTGTAACCTCTTATTATAAAATTGTAACACTGCCTTCCGGTGTATTAATGTACTATTTTTTTTTTTTTTATTAAGCAATTGTTATTTAGACTTTTCATAGAACCAATTTTTCTCTCTGACTCGAACAAATTGCATGAAATAAAAGTTCTTCCAGAATCTAACAATAAATCGAAATTAATAAAGCAATAATCACATAATCATTCGTATTAATTGTAGACGCATATGCGTTCTTAAAAAGATGCTTAATGCTTTTCCATTTTTGTCGTCAATGAACACTTTCTTCGTCACAACTTTAATGATTAAACACTACAATATCTACTCCTAGAACTATTGTACGTCACTCTATTGTTTCTCTTAAATGTAGTTTTATTAGAATATTAGTTACATGCCACCAGGAGGAGGCTTACGCGAATCGCACGTAGCGGTAGAGGGAGGATGTATCGGAAACTAGTTGGAGCGTGCCAAACCGCCAATTTAATACCGACTATGTTTACCTGGTTTCCATGTCAACTACTAATAAGGTTAGTTACACATTTGGATATGTGATTATAAACTGCTTAACTTGAGGTTCGTCACACTTGATCATAACTGTTATTGTACAAAATCAGAATCGTTTTGTTTAAGATACTCGCAGGTAGCTACTTGTTGTCTCTGCCGAATTTTGTTTTCTCTAAAATTATATTTACTTTTTAGCTATTTCATCTCACCCCTGAAATTATTCACAAGTCTTAGGTCTCATTGACTTGATGACTGATAGATAATTGATTGACTAATTAGGCTTGACTAAGACCAATTTACATTTAATTGCGAGCAGCTTAAAGTTAGGAACGTAACATCACGCCTGTAATCCCCGAAGAGGTAGGCAGAGGAGTGTAGTAAACTCCCACGTTTCACCAATTACGTTTACGTCCCAATATGGAATAGGTTGTGAGTCAATTGCCATACACCTTTTAAAGTAATTTGTAATTATTATTTATTAATACGTTACAAATATTAAACAATAAGGCATATTCGGTTAATATTTCTATATTATATATTACGATCTAAGTTATGTGCTTACCTGAACACTTGTCTAATATTATCTTTTAACAGGTTCATTCACTTTTACGTCACTCCATTGAGCTCTGTATTTGTTGAGGTCACTTCGCACTGGCGCTATTTGCCTACGATTGGCCAAACCCCAAACATTCCACTCAAGCGCCACAGGTGACTTATACCTGCTTTTTTTCCATGGATACTTAGGAAGTCAGGTGTTTAGGTGCGTTTGTTTGCGGTCAGATTTTGACTATCAATCGCTTTGTATTTCTTTTCAGCCTATTAATGTACCAATGTTTTTTTCGTGTAAAAAGAAATTTATATGAATAAAACGAACTTCTACAATATAAGTTTGAAAATTGTTTATACTATGTGTAATTAAAATAAAAAATGGGTTTTCTTCGAACTGCCCTATTAAATCCAGCCTGTAATTAAAACGATGTATGTATGTGACCTCATTACTCTATGGGTTCTATGTACTCCGAATGGATCCCACGAGAACGAGCTGCAGGCACTAGAATGTTCCACCCACGCTCACGTTTCGGGTTCAATAAAAAAGTTAACGTTCGTTTTTTGAATGCGCTTTACAATCGGCCGCCGTGTTACGCGCCACGCCCTGCGACCTGATTGGTGCACGGCAGCCCGATTAATTTGTTTTTAAAATTCGTATTCAGCCAGCGTTCATCAATTTATGCACGATTGGTGCACGGAAGCTCGATTTTCAAGTTTTTTACATAAGTATTGTGTCCGGGCGTTAATTATTCATGATTAATGAAAGCCCTATTACGTTTTCATTTTAACACGTCTGTTAACTAAGCGATGTAATTACTTTTTATTAAATGATTTATATTAGGACAGTGTCTGAAAAAAGATTAAGAATTTAAAAAAATCGCCATACAGTTTGTATTAATTAAGGAAAGCAATGAAATTGTATGTGTACCTCGTGTAATAAATGCAGATGAGATTCAAGTGTAAAGATCAGGTAAGGGTCTCACCATGAACTTCCTTATTCGCATTCCCTCTATAGAACTATATGCATGTACGTATAATTTAGACCACTCTGTTCTTTTTAAGTAGGTATTGTAGAAAAGGACTTGAATAGCTATAACTCTGGTATTCAGTGCTTATGAAAAAAACACTGTTTACAGATCATAATATTTATTTTAAGAGAAACAAAAATAGCGTTTTTACTCAAATTACATTCACACGCGGTAGATATTTCATTTAAGACTTCGTTTTACGTGTTAGGTATTTTTAATGAACTGAAATGTTTAGGTCAAAGGTACCCACCTTAATAATATAATTTTTATATAATTTTATATTTATATATTTCCAAAAGAACAAACCCGAGATGCGCGAAACATGAGAACTTTTATGTTAATTTTATTTTATTTCCCATTAAATTTCTCCAGTCATCCGTGAATTAATGAAATCATTAACTACGTCGAACACTCCGATGCATGAAAATTCAACACAAAAACGTAGCCGCGTATTACACGAGCAATGTACAATGAACATTATATAATCCACGTATTTTTTACCTACAGCCTTTGATTGGCTACCGCGTAAACCAGTAGCGGCTGTTATGTGTGCATATGTGTGAGTTGATGTCGGTATGTGAGTGTTCTGGTGTGCATGTGCTACTGTTCCCTCCCCTGCTTAATTCGAAGGGAGGGTCGGAGTGTCGAGTAAATGTGCTTTTTACTCAAGTGAATGTTTTGTAGAGATCATTTTGAACAAAATTATTATTGCTTATTAATCGTTGTCGAGATTATTGGTCAGTGCTTACACTTATAAGTTATGTATAGTGTAAGATGTTTAGAGTATTATATTTTATTATGACAACATGATATTAAATGATATTATGAATAAAGTCATATTATTTTATAAACTTTAATATACCTGTGTATAAATTTATTATAAATTTTATTTCCATACTCCTTTCATCAAGTTATATCAGCTTTGTTAAGATTTATAATTGCTTAGTGTAGAAAAATATGTTTTAGAAAATAGATACATTGAATAGTTACACAATACATGTTACGTGATTCCACGCCATAGAGTTACTATGAAGATAGTATAATAATATTAGTTACGTAGCTGAGTTATGATTAACACTTGTAGAGTACAGAGCGTGATCAATTTGTGGCTATAAAATAGACGAGATAACAGGAATCAAGGCGGGTTAATTTTTAATAGAGTTTTCGCTGTTCGTTTTTATTAATTTTTGTATAGTATTTTTAATAATTTCTATTTAATTCTCACTTATTAGTGTATAGTAACCAATCAAACTCAATTCAGCGAGCTCGGTACGTAGCGAGGCGTACAGCGCCGGGGGCTACGCGATATATCAATTGTGCTCAGACGTTGCGCCGCTCCAACAGAGACGCCTATAGAGTCGATAGAGTTAACATTTAAATTATTTTTGATAATGTTTTTAAGAGTTGTGTGGTAAATGTAGAGTTTATGTAGAGACGTATTTACTAAAGTTTTTAACATGTTTTATAATATAATATTCTGTGTGATATCACCTGCGGATGAGTATTGGAACACACTGGAAAAGGCCTGTGTCTATCAAAGGAACAATAGAGCCTGATGTGATGACGATAGTCTATAGAATATTGATCGTTATAATACTAATGCACAGCCCCAATTCCATAGATGTCGATAGTGAAAGTTCTTTTCATTCAGATATTGCGATGCTTGTCAAAATATTGCAATTAATTTATAAAAAAAAACACTATTCTTATTATACTCATTACTTAAAAACTTCTTGCAATCAGTGTATATGTGCAATCTAAACTCATAAAGTAGGACGGTGTATACTATGTAAATTGATTAGAGATAAAAACATTCATTAAAGCAATGTTTTTCTTGGTTACAGTAACATTAACATTTATGTTCATAATATTAAGAAATACACATACATTTATTTATTATATATACCAGACTTCGTTTTGAATCGTATTATTGGATTCCTAACAATCGGTAGAATCACATTTTTTTGTGGTAACTACGAATACTTTGAAAAAGTTTACTGACTCATCTTTACATCGAACCGCGGTTTTGAAGAATGGAATTAACTGAAATATATTGTTTTTTTTTTTTAAAGATTTATTACTCAATTTAGTAAATTCGATGAGCAAAGCAAAGCATCGGTAGCTACGCTATTAAAGTTATAGAACAGTTTACAATAGTGTAAACTATGATATAATGACAAGCATTTATAAAAGAGATATTTATTGCAAATTTCAATAAACAGTAGGTTATTGTAATTTTTATACACCTGTAAATCAACCTGTAGACTTTATACTAAGTGTTATATTGAGCTTTTATTTAAAAGCTCGCTTGAGTAGATGCTGATGGAATAACCAATCGAACTTTCAAGCAAACTCGGTACGTAGCAATGCAAACCACCGGAGGCTATACGAGCGGACGATACTTCGCTCTTTAGACACTTCAACGCTCCACAGAGATAGCTGTAGAGTCGTGTAGAGTAGCTTTTTGACGTTATCTTACAATTAATTGGAAATATACCGCGTCTTTTAGTTCCATATTATCTATCGTTAAAATAAGGTATACATTAACCTTGCTCTCATGAAATAAGCTAAAAATGGCTATATAAGTGAGAAAAATGAATAAGTCACCACCAATGCTCAAAAGTAATCTTAATTGCCTTATATTTAGCGTGACTTTAAATCTTAATCTTAGAATAATTTTAAATTATCTTATAGAATCCTAAATTATTAGTAATGAATTCGACTCTATGCCACGTGTCATCCAGCGCCCGCGCATACCGTTCCTGTGGGAACGCGCGAGACATAAACTGTTTCGTTATTTCTGCTCAGTCGCTCATTTGTATATTATAATTTGGCTCAGCTTAGCGCGGCCGGCTTGAATTTAAATTGTTATATTATTATACTGATTATGTACCACGCCTATGCTTATAACTCGTGAAAATATGCAACCATTTTCACAACTATAATTTGTAATTCGTTTTTAGTCCGATGCAATAATAGCATTGAGATAATAGGCCTTCATTACTAAAGATTTATTCATAAATAAACCTGAACACGGTAATTATAACAGCGTGATTCAGCTCATACTTCGGATTCTACGCTCGATCGTTAAAGGACAAGTTAACAATCGGATTCCATCCCTCTCTATATTTCAGCGATGGCTATCAGTGGGAGCGAGACGAACGAGTCATTGTTCGTAAAAATGTCAAATAGAATGATAAACATAAAACTTCGTGTTGAAATACACCGAGGGATGAGCACGCGCTTAACAATATAATGGTAATATTTTTATTCAAATGCGTTTGATCGTTTTATATATGAGTGTATTCACGTGATTCATGTGTTGGTATTGTTAAAGGGGTGCCTTAATTTACTATGGAGGGCCGTAATGGTTTCGCTCGCTTATAATTCTTTAATTATCCAGATAGCATTGCAGCGAGTATTGGTCCGTAGTAATAATAATTACTGTTTTATTACAAGGCAATTAGCCTCTTATGTTTGTAATGATATATTTACAGTAGAGATGCAATTATTTATTAATGGATTTATTGCCTTTTGACGTAGGACTGTTTCCTACAGTCCGTCCTACTGTTTCGTAAAGTAAAAACCTATCTTGTAAGTTCCATTAGTTGAACAAATGCAGTACTTGATAAAGACATTTTAATTATTCTTGATTTATAAATGATAGAAACATCTCGAAACGTCTAGAATATGGTACGTTTTTAAAGCGCCGTAAAGTTTTGCACAAAACCAATTAACCGGTAATACTTCACACAGTCCGCTCCACACTTTTACGTGTTCTATTATAATATAAGCTTTGACGAATTCCGAGAAAGCTCTCAAGCCCGCGTCACGCTGACTCGGCAAGCTCGCTCGTGAAAACCGAACAATGGCACAAAGCGCCATAATAAACCGTATTAGATCCAATCATAAAGGCGGTGACACAATAACTTGATAAATATTGGTGTTGGATGTGGAGGTATCTTTTTATTTTTGAGTTTCTCTTTTTGTGTGCACGATTGAGCCTCAGTGTATACGTCATACTACAAAGATTTTGTGTTGTTACGAAACCAGTCAAGCTGTGTCAGAAACGAGCACTTCTGTAGTAAACTATAGTGATCGGAAAGTTGAAACTTTTGTTTTTATTTCTCTGCTGAAACGGTATTTTAGTACTGATTTCGTTTTTCGTACAACGAGTAATCTAGGATTTTCATTTAAGTAACGAGTATTGAATATCGCAACTGGCGACGCGTAAAGTGGACGCGTCCCCAGTTGCAATAATAGTTAATAAAACACTTGTTAATAAAATTGGCAATGACATAAAGAATAGGCGACTGGAGTTTTAATAAAATCAATGGAAGTGCGCGTTCAGTGCGATAAACTTTCCTTATTTTATTAACCGTATGTTTTGTATACAGCGAAATTTGCGATCATTAATGATTGACTCGTTTTACTATGTTGAGGCAAGTTTTATTATCGTCTTAAAGACATATGAATGCGTCTACTAACGTTTATGGCTACTATAGGATCTTTTGTTCAGTAGATACGAGTTCCTGTACCTGTGGGTATTAATGGAGAATTATTTATAGCAAAATGTAATATGTACGTCTGCGTGTTCAGATATAAATCACCATTCTTTTTATTGTTTTGTCGTATATTATGCGAAATATTTAGTCTTTTGCAAAGGCGCGTTAGGTTAATAACACGTCTATCTTTATTAGAGAAAGTATTGGGAAACGTTCAAGTTTATTATATTTTCCATGATTTTTATTTATTTATGTACCCATAGAAATATAAATGTGAAATTGACCTGAACACTTGATCAAGAGCACTACGCATTCCCTATTGAAATATCTTTCAGTAAGCTAGCAATTTGTTTGGAAAAGCCAACCTAGTGCGTACAGTTGCGAAAGAAACAATACAATGATGTAAATATATAAAACGATAAATTATAATATATATAAATATTCAGATAAACACGCACAAATATATAAAAACATACATAAAAACAAACAAGTTTTGTTGTCATTCAACATCATTATCATCAACACTTTTATATTTTCCTTTTGATACGGTTCTTCTCTCTGAATGAGATGGTTTAAGATCATAGTCAGCCACTCTGGCCACAGTGCGTGTTGGTTGATACAACGCAAGTAGATTATGCACCGGTTTAATTCACTTATATGTTTTCGGGACAATTCTGTCCGGGATAATTCCGAGGTCTGTCTGCATGAACGTCCTTCCATAGTAGGCTACCTCGCCGCGATCCCAAAAATGCTATCTAATATTAAATAAAACATACCTACACCAGTTAAGTCGGTATTTAATACGATCATGTACACTTTTATGAAACGTTTAATAGTAAACTGTAGATATATATGACGATTTTACAGGAGTTTTAGCAAACGACAACGTTTAAAGATCATGTTAAGTGAGAATAAAAGTAGTTCTCAAATAACATTGTTTTAAGTGATATAACAAGTTATACCACAGAACCAGCAGAAGATAAGACAGATACTGAAATCTTTCGCGAGATACGAGTAAAGCCTACCACTAAACTAGTACTTGATACATGATTCTGCCTTTTACTACCATCGCCATTATTGTTGCAGTCATAACAATCTAAGCGTTATTCATTACTACTTTTTAATTGATCGATGCTTTTGAATTCATTGAAAGGAAGCAATTTATTGAGTTTTTGAGTGAACACTCGTTAATATGAGCACAGCTGAAGTTAGTTACTATGTTGCTTACAATCGACTAACAATTTCGTTTTATAGCGTTACTGATGTTCGTACGTTTGTGGAATTTTGCGTAATTAACTTTGAAGTGGCAGTTTTTGTGGTCATTAAGCTGCATTCTGAACAATGTTTACGATTCTCGTGAGATGTAATGAGTCTGTATAAAAATATGTGAGAGATGTTTTGTAATTATTGTGCTTACTTAAAAATAGATGGAATTTCGTTTAGACTTATTTTTTATTGTACAGACCTGTGAAAAAAATTATTGGTACTTATAGGCACGCATTGTCGTCTTTGCGTAGGCGCGGGTATTTTTATTTTAATATTTAGTACTACTTGTTTTGTATGTTCCAATACAACTTTGTAAAGAAGATTGTATTAATTAAGTATCGTACCACACAAACAATCCGGTTTAGTATTTTAGTTTAATACACATAAAATCAGGGCGGTGGAAACAGAATTAAGACATTGATAGCATTACTACTGTTGTATTAGTATTATTGTTAACAGTTAGTAATATAATTAAAAATCCCGAGCGAATTCATATTTACTCTAATTTTATCATAAATTTTATATAGTTATTACAAATATGTTAGTTATGTCATTATGTTATAACATCGAGTGTACTGATTTACAATGAACAATTTTCAAACGCTTTTAAAATTTTACGTATAAATCGTTTTACGCCTGTAATCCCCGAAGAGGTAGGCAGAGGAGTGTAGAATACTCCCAAGTTTCATCAGTTACGCTTACGTCGTATTATAGAATAGGTGGTGAGTCTATTGCCATACATCGGCCACATGTCAGACTCCGAGTCACTACTACAAATTTCTACTACAAAATCTAAGTTAGAAAAATCCGAAAGTACCCGACCTGGGATCTCAACCCAGGATCTCTCGATCGGCAGTCGCGCTTGCAATCAACACAACCAACGAGGCAGTCGTTTAAGATTATAGATCGTTTTAATTCTCACTTTCCAAATCGTATCATTAAATGGAAAAGCTATTCGTGCTGGTGGTCCACCTACGACACCTTTCACTCTTCATTAAGGAATCTTGTTGACTCACAGCTTTTAAAACAAACGAAACCGCAACTCATTTGAACGGAAGTGACACATCTTTTGCGTATTCTTTTTAAATGACGGTAATGGTTTTTGTTTTAATAGTATTAATTGTTAAATGTCAAATATTGGACCTGATAGGCAATCGGACATATACTGTGATAATGACGCGATAAAATTGTAAAAATAGGCCTTAGTCTTTATTAGAAGATACTTTTATATTTGCTTGGATTTTTTTATAATTTACAGTGGGTACCTGTTCATTAATTTTATTGGTTAAGTTGAAGAATACTCCTTAGGCATTTCATGATGCATTTAAGACAACATGCAAAGAACAGGTTTCAGTATGATTTGTTATTATAGATGTATATAGTAGTAACCAAAATATAAGAAAGTAACAACGTTGACATCACATCCCTGTATACGTACAAAAGTATCTAAATACAGTACGTACATTGTATGACGTACTCGTACATATTTGACGTATTCTAATAAAGTACTAGTTGATGTTGTTTATTAAGAATTGTAGTAACTTTCCACGTACTGTTTTGCGTTCTCACTACAATTAACTTCTAAGAAAAACTAGCGGCTACGTCAATCATGTAATGTATGACTACAATATTGGTCATACGCATGAATTATACAGTAAAACGTATTAAGAATATGCACGCCTATGACGTCATACGGCGGAGAGAGGTATTCCCGAAATGAAATTCCCTTTTTGACCAACGTTTACTAAAAATATTAGCAGTTAGTCAAAAAGGTGTTGTTAAATTCATTAATGAAAAGTTTCCTTTTCTTTGATGTTTCACCCTACACCTATCGCATCTAGGAATAATAATATCACATCTAGAAATAACAACATCACCTCTACCAATAATAATTTTGCGTAATTAACTTCGTGTTTTGGCTACTGTGTTATTATCATGCAATTACGGTTGCCATTGCAAAATTCACATTTTATAAGCAAAATGTTAATCAGAATATTATCGTTTAGTTTTTTTTATGCGAGTAACATCAAAAAATAATTCTTGTTAATAACCGTTTTATGTGGGAACGTGCGTAGATTTCCTAATTGCAAATAAGACAGCTAACATGGCACGATTATTATTCTGTGAAGTATAATGCCAATGGGTCACAGGTCAAGATGTGTGAATCATAAATGAATTTTAAAGAATACACATCAATACATGACTCATGCAAAGATCCGCTTGGACTAATTTTAATAAGCTCTGTAATGCAGAGATGTTATCTCCGTGGGAAAGAATAGGTGCTTTAGAGCGCACGACAATTATTTCTTTTGCAACTTCAGCATTGCGTTTACCTGACATAATAGTAACTTAAAGTTCATTAGACATCAACTAACATATTTAATTACCTATAGTACGATATTGACAAGACTTTGTTTCATTAATGAAGTGTACACAAATAATTTTAAACCATTGTTTTTAAGCCTGCCAGTGTAAAATTTATTCTAAACGAACGATGTATGAGGTGATTTAGTGA
>DWFY01000048.1:0-13549 GCA_018246875.1 Creonpyge creon creon | reverse complement strand
CTACTATACGTCGGATATATTTTCAAATATGCTATTAAAATTTTTTTTTATTTTTTTATTTTCATATCTTTTTCTATAAATTCGTAATGGAGATTATTAAAATTTTTCCTCAATAGAAAACACGGTTATATAATCTAAAACACTTGGTATCGAAAGCACAAGTGGACGTGACTGAGCGGACAGCTCAGTACTAACCGGCCCGACGTCCGAGTGGCAGCTTGCACAACTTACAATTTACACGGCCGTGTCTGGTTTCTTTTCCGGGTGCTTCGTGTCACCGTTGCTGATGTATTCCCCGTGATCGTGGGATGGGTTCTCAGAGCCCTTGACGTCGTCGTGGGGGGGGAGGGGGGCTTCAGAGTCCGCCCCGTCGGGGATGTCGGTGCGGTGCGAACGGCCTGTCACACACCAATATCGTAAGCGATCAAGAACGCATCAACACCTCGCCGCCCATGTTCGCTTGCCGTGTTAATCAAGCTCGATGGTAGACATTGCGAACCCAAGCTAGTGTCCGACACAAACTAGTTCTGATGTTCTGATTGTCTTTGTATAATTCTAGTTTTAAATGTATAGTCAACAAAAATAACTCGTTTATCTCATAGTTTTTCCGTTATGCAGTATTGACTGTATTGGGTTCATCTTTCAAAGAGGTTTTCGCTATTGACATCACCGTAAAAATTACTCAATTGTTCGTGATATTAAAAATATTTATATATAATATGTGAAGAGGTAAGTAATCCAACCAGGAAAATTTGATTTTGTACAAAATCGTGACATTTTCGAACCCTCCATAAGGTTATAATTGTTATACTAAATTCAGTATTTTTTTGATGATCGTCATTATTCACATTGATAATAATTATTCAATAAATTATTCATTATTTAAGGACCGTAATCGTCTTTATTAATAAGCATATAAATACCGGATTCATTCCATTTTATTATCCGAATCCTTTTATCGTTCCAATGTACCCGAGTCTCCTCTCAGGTTGAGAGAGGCCAAAACCATAGTCAGCCACACTGGCCAACCACTTAGAGAGCATTGTGGAGCGAAAGGTGTGTAGGTTTCCTTGGGCTCAATTTCAACGTTACATGAATACCTAACAATGTAGCTTGTAAAGTCAAAGATGTGTACCCCATATTGGCATTGCCAGCATTCGAATCCCAGACCTACTGAGTTACCCAGAGAGAAATATAACCCATTCTGCTATCACTGTTCCAGTTACTCTAATGTCGATTATTTTATATACGAAATAGTTTCAGTGAATTCATTTGATTTTCATTAGAGACATGTGCAATTACTGAATTTTAAAAGAAGGAATTTATGTAAACATACATTGTATGTATTTAATATATGTATAGTATAAGACAAGAAATATATTAGTACAATTGTATATTTATATGTATTCGTGTAGGTTTATCAAAGTACAGTAATACTTGATAAACCTTTTTTTGTAACGTTTCTCTAACTTGTAAACTCTCTATTTTCCAACTTATAACTCGCAGTAGTGACTCGGAGTCTGGCTTGTGCTCGGTGTACAGCCCCTATTCCATGGGACATATACTGTAACTGGTGACACGTGGGAGAACTACACTCCTCTGCCTACCCCTTCGGGGAAATACAGGTCTGGAGTTATGTAGCTTATCCTATGTATTATCATCTGGTAACAGGTTACCAGAGAACCGGGTCCGCTGGCTCGGGATCAGACGGCCGTGTGTGGAGCTATCCCGATTATCGTTAACTGTGATTCGACATCATTCTAAAACTGTTTTTGAAGAAAATTCTGCTTAATTTTTCTCTGAAACCCCGTCCACGTTGAGGCTTGGAGTTACTGAGATGTATAACCAGTGGTACAGAATATAGCCTTAACTATTCTCATTCTGAGAGGAGACCCCGGACATACAGCAGAACGATAAGATTGATATGAGACTTGGTTTGGGTGAAATATTATATGCAGATTGTTTTAACACCAAAAGTGGCCATAAACAATTCTTTTTCCAGTCTACATTGTTTCTAATGATAAATCAGATGTATTGTCACGTGAATGTAATTCTGAAAGGGAAGGGAGGGGGGTTAGGTGGGGGGATGAGCATTTATTATTATTTATTAGTACATATAATAATGTTCTTAAAATTTTTGATTCACGAAATCGTTTGACAGCTATGAGATATAATCAAAAAATAATTTTAATGAAAACACAAACTGTTCAAATTTTTATTGCAGTCAAATGAAGCGGGTGGCAAGGTCCCGATCAGTTAACATTAATTAATATTCATTGTGTATATTAATTTGGGTTTTGTAATATAATGAACCCTTTTCAGCGACGGCTTTTTGCCTGCGAAAATATTTACATCGCATATTATGTACACAATATGTTTTTTACTCAAAAACCCGTAACAGTAATGAGACAGTCGCTAACTCATGTTTTACGTTTGGTTTTTTTTATCAACCAAAGACAATCATTCAACATAGACAAATATTTCTATTTCTCATTTTAATTTAGCGGTGATAGTGTCATAAAACAAACAAAAAAACGGGAAGTGAGTTAAAAGGGGGAACACAATGAAAAACATTACCCAACACCATCTACCAAATACAGAATAAAACGTATAAAAAAGTAAGAATAATAAGTTTTTTATTTAAATTTTCCAACATGTTAAAATGCAAAAATGTAATAAATAAAACGAATTATTTTGCATATTTATATAATGATATCTTTATATTTTAAGAGATGTAACATAACAATAAATCATTATAACATTTTATTCCGTATCAACAGCAGCGACCCGAAAAAAAATATTCAAAAATTTATTTCAAAAAATAAAAAAATAATTCTCTTTTTATTTTATTAGTTTTCATGCAGCAGTATCATTATAAATAACATGCCTTTTAGAAGTAAGAAAAAGGATTAAATTAAAACGACCATTGAAAGAGAATTGGAAAAAACTTAACATGCGTCACAAAGTCACTTTATGTTACGGTCACATGCAAAAATTACCAAATACTCAATTCGTTCGTTAGAAAATTCTTAAGTTCTTGATCGCTTATAATATTGCCATGTAACGAACACATACAGGAATAATTTCAAAACGAAACTTTTATTATAATATCATAACAATAACTACTCAGTACAAGCGGAATTACAATTTTCATAAAAACACTGCCAAAATATAAACATAATATATATATATAATATTTTAATTTCTAATTCTACGTACAGCCAAAGACAACTACTACATATAAAATATATATATGTGTGTGTATATATTGTGATTTCTCATCAACCAAGTGATTTCAACGTTTTCTCTCTCTGTTATAAATCAAACATTACCTATCGATCAACAGCGTGCGAGCCTGTCGGAAATACTGAACACGTTAATGTTTTGTCTCTCTCCGTTACATTGTAAGGGAACGGGATAGCATGCCTACAGAGGGGTCAAGCGAATGTAACAAGCACGGCCCATAACGAAATATTCATTCGGGGTTTCTTTCATTTCTAATTATATTAATGATAATATCGACAAATTAGGACAATTCATTAAAAACGTATATAACAGTATAGTTATATACGTTTTATTTTTTAATTATACATTAAAATACAGTAGTTTTAATTATACATTACAAATGTACAATTAAAACCAAAACTATTTCGTTCGCCTGTGGCGAGTCTACTCACATTTTCAGATCAATACACGACAGATTTACATGTCATTTAAAAAGTTAGAAGTATGGATAATGTCAAATTAGTAAGATGTCAGGTCAAATTGCTCAAAAAAAAAAGAAAAAAAAAATAACTTGTCGATATTTCATAACAAATACAATTGTGAACGATACGACGTTAACGATTTTATTTTTCAAAAATTCAGTAAATTCATCTCGTGGCTTACGTTTCTTTAATACTTTTTAAAAACATAGCCGTATCGTCACTACGAACAGTTAGTGGGGAATGAATGAAGAGTATGTATGCGTATTCATTCGTTCGTTCATTCATTCATCCAAACGCTCGTTTAGTTTGCGTATCGTTCAACTATCGCTATGGTAAAAATATAATTATGTTTTTATTGATGAATGGAACCATTTGTTATTGGCCATTAAATATTAATACATCAGACGCTATTACAGCAACAGAGGCAGACTGCACTAGACCTGACTAATTCTACTTGTACTTTGAACCTCACAGTGATAAAATAAAATCAAATATACCAAAATTAAGAAATTATAAGAGTACATCTAATGTTGCGTTGTTCCTGCCCAATACCCAAAATATACAGTCCGGACTGCGGCTCTTTAGCGAATGTCTGATAATATCCAACAATAATAATATCACTTGTGTTTAAGACAATTGTAAAAAAGCAGTGTTTTTCTAAGCAATACCATCCATCTTAATGCATATCCTATATGCATAAGGACTGCAACCCCTTAGAATTTCGAAATTCTCATCAAATATTAAATAAAATAATGGTCAAGTTTTTCTTAATGCTACTGAACAAATGGTTTCATTCATCAAAACGGGTTAATGAAAAACGAATGTAATTTCATCTCTCGCTCTTTCCGAACGGTGGCGAGCGGGACATTCAATTGTCATATCCATTCATTAATGACAGCGTATCACAGATTAAAATTGCCACGGCACAGGTAAAAAATGATTTCATGACCAAGCGGTTATAAAATTTAAAAAAAAAATTATAACTTACCGGCAAAACACCATCTATCGGTCGCTTTCGCAAACACGATGAGGAACACGGCTATTAGGAGCACCAGAACGGCTACTACGATTCCGACTATCGCTCCCGTGTCTAACTCCACACCTGCATAAATTATAACGTATTAAAATATATTTACTGTATGAAAAAACAATTAATTATGATTTCTGCGTTATTAAATTAATAGGTATTTGAAAGTGTCTCATGTTCACTCATTTATAATCATGCCTTCATTTTGGCAAGCCTTTGCATACATTTATTTACATGCATTTATAAAAAATTGTAAAAACTCAAAACCTTATTTATTAATGCAATAAGATAGTTTTTAAATTATAAAATTCCATGCCACACTAAAAATTAGACATTCAACACAAAGATATAATTTAAAAAATATATAAGGCGATTTGAAATCTAGTGAGCCATTTGTAAATGACAGAAACGATGCATAAAATTACTGGCAATATTTTATTGTATATCACGCCATCTAGGGAGCTTTGATGCAAACGAAAATACCTACATACCAATATACGAATCTAAGCAATCTTTAATCCATAAATGTAGAACGCCATCTACCGAGCGCAAACGCACGTGATAAGAAACAATTTTTCATTGACGTCACATTACTTATTGAACTTGACTAGAAAAACATTCCATTTACACAATACCGACATATTATTATAATTTTTGTCAAAATCTATATCATTCCGCTATTGTCAGGTAATCTACCATTCGCATATCGAAAGTTCTTACCGTAAACGTCTATCATCAAAAATGGCGATTTTGCTTTGCGCGCTGTTGAAAATACACGGGCAATATTATTTTTTTTATATTTCTCTTAACACATGGTCAGCAACACGTGTGTATACAGGCGGCCAGAAGTTAAGTACTTAACGATCTTGAACTAATACGCTTTACAGAACCAGCTCAGCTCGTACATTCAGCAGATGTGGCAATAAATGAGAACCAAATATGTATATACAATTTTTTTTTTGTATTTTATTGCTCTTAACTTGCATTTCAAATCAAGCATTTAGCAAACAAACACCAAACGTTTTGGGAACGGATCCTCAAAACTGGCAAATCATCTGCCTGATTTCTAGTAGACCATCAGATATGTTTTAGTTTGGTAATGAATGTGTATGGGCTTCAGAGATTACTTAAGCATCTGGCAGCCTGTACGCCACAGCAACGTAACATATCGAGCTGATGTCATCTAGCATCCTGTATGCTGCAAATTTTATTGTGATATCCAAAAATCATTTGCGATTACTCACCGACATAAAATTATTTACAGTATTCCAAATAAAAACCATATAAACGGTACGGAAAGGACCAGCGAAGACGAGGGACAGTTCTCGGCGTCCCTTTTGTCCCACAAGACAGATTACTTGTACATTACAAACCAAAATCTAGTTCAAAGCCGTTCTAAAGGGAACTCTAATACCTCTAGTCTAGGAAATCTAGAATCCAAGTAGTTTAAAGGACCGCAGGCTCCTTGGAAATATCTATGGTGTAAAATAATTTCAAGTATTACAACATAACAAAGTTCTAGAACATTTGTGTATGGTAACTTCGTGGTATGTTTCGGCAAATATTTTTCCCAGACTTCGCGAATTTAGGCCTTCACGGAGAATAGTCCCTCGTCTGCGTAAGCCTGGGTAAGGAGAATCGTCACACATTTTTTGTGGTTAAAAAAAAATTATAATTACTCAAAAATAGGCAGCCAGGTAAGACGAATTATACACTCGATAAATTAGTGGTTATGTAAACTGGCCGAATCAGCTGCCTCCTTTTGTAAGTGATAAAAATGCTTAATATTACAATTTTAATTTAAGTAAAAAAAAAGAGAGTCGCACAAACGTTACTCCACAACAAACATATCGTCGAATTTGCAAATAAATTAAAAAAAAGTGCTGCCTACCCGCTGGTTCGTCCATAGTGCTCAAGCGCACCACAAACTCCTCTCTGCCAAGGTCATTGGACACTCGAAGGTAGTACGTCTTGTCTACGTCTTCCTTGGCAACCCTCGTCAGTACTAACGTCACGTTATAATAACCGCCACCCTGAAAATGGAAGATATGTGTAAAATAAACGGAAACTAAGAAACCTTTTTCCGTGATATAAAATCATGGAACACACACACATGCAGCGGGTGCTGAAGGGTATAACAATAAATATATATTTTGTTGATGTGCAACGAAATTTTTTTTGCGCTATAGGCTAGCATTTGGCCACGAACTTGCCTGATGGAAAGCAATGATGTGGCCTATGACGTAGCATGCTTGCCTACTAAATGCCTATTCACATTACGTTTGAAGAGGCCCAGGTTGCACTTGTCGGGAAACATACACACAAACACATTAGGCTCTACAATCAGGTCTACTTATGAATATGGCTCTCTTTATTAGAACTGAGCCGTTGTATTCGAATCTGTGTGTATTTCAATGACGATACGGATTCGTAGTACAGGGTATATTAATGTGAAACATTTTGGAATCCGCCTTGAGCCGAGAATTAAAGTTCCGGAGCGTGTAACGTTGAAATGTCCTGATTCAGGCCGCATATGGCGCCATCTCTGATTCAATACTTGTAATCCTCATTCAGTGTAAAAGTGTGATATATTAAATAATATGTACCAGATGCTGAGGCTCAAGCGCCACCAGAGAGGCTTGATCGTCGACAGACCCAGGAATGAGCAACATGTCTCCAACAGCCCACTGGACTTCAGGTGTAGGACTGGCCCTAATAGTCACGTTCAGCCGGCCTTCTGCGCCCAACTTCAGACCAAAGATTGTGATTGGTCCCTGTTCGACACGTTTTGGTGGATCTGCGGAAATAAATGAAAGAACAGAGTTGAAGGCTATTTAAGGAGTTATTTAGAGGAATTCAATACATTCTTAGTCTTGTAGGTCTTTAGTTCGATTTTCAGGTCAGCTATCCACATTGCCATTGTGCCGTGATTCCACGGCGTAGCTGGGTAGCTCTTTCGCCAGTCATCAATGATACCGTCTAGTTGCCCATTTCCATACTGTTGCCACATAATATCTATGTGCAAAACTTACAATGTACGATAAGCTGTCTGGCAACATCTTTAGACGATTCCAGGGCCTCGTGCTGCGCTCTGCACACCAAACGTCTGCTGCCATCATCAGCTTGCAAGGTTCGAGAGAGGTTCTGGCTGATGGTCTGCAGCTCGGAGCCCGGTTCCGAAGTGATGACTGGCTGGTGTGTGCCAACAAGAAGCTGTTCCTCATCTATGGAAACAATAATAATTTCATTACCACTTTTGTAATGAACGGGAGACGAACGGTCTGAAATAATGAGTAAAATAACAAGAGTCAAAAGTTCAATTAATACCACAGTCATAAATATGCCATTTTTTAGATTTATTTCTGAACCAAGTTCCTAAAAGTCATTGAGAATGTTTCCTGGAATAATGATAAGATATTGTTGGGGTAGCCCTAGTCTATCATGTTTTATGGAGTAATCACACATCTGTACCAGTTTTCGAGGAAAACCTCATGCTTACCTGAGAACGGATGAGAGACTAATCTCTCTGCTGATAGTGACTGCCTAAAACCAGCAAGTGTGTGTCAGATCAAACAAAAAACGGCATAGCTGTTATATTAAACAAACAATTGATACTTCTACTGTTGAAATATTAAAAGCCAATTTGGTTTGCATTACCGCAGATAGTGTTATCGATAGTATTGTATGTTAATTATATTGTGTGTCTTACTACTACTTAGCTACTAACTTACCCAAAAACCAAGTTATTTTTGCGGCAGGTCTGCCGTTGGGAACTATGCATTGTGCCATCAACACGTCTCCTTCCTTGAAGGTCGCTTGGGGAGGCGTGATCAGCTTAGGGTTGCCCGGTGCTTCTGAAGTACAAATATCATACATGAGGAAGACTAACTTTATCAGATATTTTGTATGGGGCAATTCCTTAAAATGATGGAGAACATTTAGCATCTGGAAGTACATAAACTGTTCTTTAGGTTACATGTGGTATAAGATAAAGGAAACTTCATCATCATCGTCAGCCTATTCCCTTCCACTGCCGCACATAGGTCTATCCAATAGTAGGCCACTGACCTCTATCTTGAGCTCCTCGCAGCGAATCGCTTCCAGCAACTTTGCAAAAAAAACTTCATACGTACTTGCAACCATGAGTCTCATAGTTCCGGTGACCTCGATGCTACCAGCCGGGGGTGGCAGCACGCAGGATATGTTCCCGTTCCACTCCTCCTTAATATTCTTGATATGAGCTCCGCACTCTCCAAACTGGCAAGAGAAACGTGTAATGTTATTGTGTCGCTGATTTTCTAATAGCACTGGTTGCGTATTCAATTGCCCTTTTTGTAACTGATTCAAAATTATAATATGGCTGTTAACTATCGATAGTGCCATTACATGTATGTACATATGTGTCCATCAGAGATATAAGACCAGCCAGCTTGTGTTTGTCATTCTCTTGTCAAAGGAACGCCATTGAAAATGTGTCAAATTTAACTGTCGAAACTTTATCCGATACTGCTGAGAGTTTTAGGAGTGTTTAAAAACTTCCGACAGATGAGTTGGTCAATTGATTGTAATTATTTTCCCTCATTGTAATTATTTTTACATAACCCACAGACCTCGTTTATTAGGACGCATATACTAAACAGTACTAATATTTTTATTTCTAGATCAAATCAATACAAACCTGCAACCCTTGTCCAGAATAGATGACATCGCCATCTTGGTTGCTGGGGATCAGCCGGTAGGGCGTGGTGCCAACCGTCATTCTGCAAAAAAGTAACAGAAAAACGTGTACCCAAAGTTTGGCGACTGGTCATTCTGCTGGCTTTGTACCTACCCATCAACGATAGTATCCTAAATTTGAAGCTTTTCTTTAATTATGAAATGTGTTTTTGTATACTATTACTAATTATATTAATTATTTTTATTACTATTAAAATATTATTATACCAATATGCACAGATCTTTTGAATCTTTTAGCCAAAGTTCATAGCTCTGTATTGCTACTATATTATGCGCTTATCGGGTATTATTACAATAATAAAACTATTTTTGTTTTCTGTTTATAAATTATATATACAGGTAATATGAGGCAGCAAAATAAAAAGAAAAATCCGGGAACCCATTATGAATTCGATACAGAATGTATAAAGCGCCATCTATTGTCGTACTGGGAAAAAATAAGTTATGCACTTACCGACAGGAGTCAATGGGGTAAGAAACTTTACAGAGCACGGTCAGCTCGTCACCAGCGCGGCGCACTGCTTCACGGGGGGTGATCTCCACACTCTGGGATTGACCTGCAAAGAGAAAAAAAAATATGAGCCGGAATAAAATGGATCTACCATATTTATTGTCATTCAAGACTCTTTGAAATTATCGCCAAAACACCTTGTCTTGTGTATTATTACTTTCGTTACCAACTCATATCACTTGACAGACACCAAAGCAAGCTTAATATGTAACGTGTAACGTAAATACCAATTTCCATATGACAAAAGAAGTCAACAGCTATTTTTTTTATTCTGACATACTTTGACATTATCTTAATAATAATAGACAGACTATATTAAATTGTAATTTGAATTTTTATTATATTAATTTTGACATGTTAGATTAATTATCACAATTCAATTTTCTTGAAATTCTTAATTGACCCCTGACATTTGCACGCCAAAATGGTAAAATAAGAGGACAAATTATATTAACTACCAAATGTATTGTAGTTTATTTTGCAAATAAAGATTATGATTATAACATGTAAGTAAACAAACGAATACTGATGGAAAAAACCACAAGACATTTTGTTAACGAAACATTATGCCTGTGATCCCCGAAGCGGTAGGTAGAGGAGTGTAGTACACTCCCACGTTTCACCAGTTACGTTTACGTCCGATTATGGAATAGGCGGTGAGTTTATTGCCATAAAACGGGCACAAATCCAGACTCCGAGGCACTACAAATTTCTACTAGAGAATCTAAGTTAGAAAAATCCGATAGTTCCCGACCCGGGATTTAAACCCAAGACCTCTCGATCGGCAGTCGCGCTTCCAACGAGCGCGACCAACGAGGCAGTTTGTTAAGAAATATGAAGGCAACAAAGATTGAGAAACACAAGAAGTAGACTAATGTCCTGATGATACATGGTCGCCGTTGCCTGAAGTTCCTGAAACTTACTTCCATTGACGCGCTTCTATAACGAACTCTCATTATTCAACTGAAAGAAGAGAATATACGAAGAAGGCGTATATTGATCATATAGGTTAATTCGGAAAACGAAATAGCGTTGGAGCCATTGTGGACAAGTAACTAATTAAATACCAATGTTTATAGAGCATTGCATGTGAGGGTAAAAGGAAGGAGATGATTTAGCAAATATAAGATCATAATTTTCATTTTTATTGTTGCACTTTAAGTCACGAGTGTTCTCTCAGAGTGTTGGTATTTAAGATTGGAGACTGCCATGCTGGCCAGTTACAAATAGCCAGATTTAACGCAACATTTTCCTTCACAGTTTATTTGTGACGTGGGATATTTGCGTAAAAAAACGGACATCATTTCGTGAAGTCAGAATTACGTGCTAAAATTTGAATTCAAATCTTTAGAGGACATCCTTGAGGGCATATGGAAATTAGACTACTAGGATGTCATTGCTAAATTATGTGTACAATTGTGTTGGATACGGTAGACGGTACGCGAGCACTAGCGAATACGGAAACAAGTTTCAACTTATGATCCAACACTCAAACAGTTCCACAATTGTGTAGCGAAGTTTGAACAAGTTGGGGCATGAGCAGTTTCACAACGAGAAGAAGTGTACGTTGGAACTCTGGAACGTATAAATTGTTTTTGTGAAGTAGAAGAGAAAAATAAACTGAATTAATAATGCAAATGTTGATGGATGTGTCGAAGGAGGCCGAGGCTCACTTATTTGGAACAAATAGGCCATATACTGGCTGATGGCTACCCGCACTACTTGCTTACATTCCTTCTACCTGAAGGTTGCCTGGAAAAGATCGCTCTGATAGCGATAAGACCGCCTTTTGTATACCTAGCATTTAAAGATTGTTGTGTTCATATATGTAATTTTCTACTGGTATACAAATAAAGAGAATAAATAAGTATATTACATTACAATTTTGGTACATCTCGTGCCGGTCTATTTGTTCTAGGGGTGATTCACACTTAATGCGAATACTTTCTAAAAAAGTGTGTATGCGCAGCCTTAGCCAAGCCTAAGTATCTACAGCCTTAAACAGCTACTGGTGGTTCAAGCTGGAGGCGAGCAACTTTGAACAACACGGTAGCTCGGAGCGATGCGCGCAGAACTGTGTACAACTGCAATACAAGTTTTGCACAGAAGTATCTTTTTTATTTACTCGATTACCAACGTAAAATACAGCATATAAGAGATAAACATACGATGGTTTTATGATATTAGATTACTGCTTTTGGCATTCCTTCAAGCTTTAGCTTTAGCTTTGCTTCAAGAGATTTCATTATGAGATAAACAGTACGTAAACTATTTACGGAATTTCGCAGCTACTTTATAAGTGTATAAACTATTAGATAACTAAACAACTAATTACAATTGTAACTTTTTAAAACTACATTATTAAAATAAATATAAATATTATATAAATTATTAAATAAATAAAAATTATATATTTATGTGTTTATGAGAATATTTATGTGTATTATAATTTAATATTTTATGTATTGATAAATGTATTGTTTCCTTAGAAAATGTACGCACTAGGTTAGCCTTACCAAACAAATTTTCCACCAGCGGGCTACTGGAAGATATTTCAATATGGAATAAGTAGTGCCCTTGTACAACTGCTCATGTCCATTCTACTTTGTTATTTGTGTGTACATAAATAAATAAATAAAAACAACAGCAACACCTAACAATCTAACACAATCTACTTATAACAATTTTCAAAATTACCTAATAATAATTCAAAAAAACAATCTCAGAACGTTCTTGACAATTACTTTATGCCCATATTATTTATTATTTTCTAGATGGTTCAGAACTCAGCTAGAAGTAACAGAGACTAAAAGAAAGAAGCAACAGTAAGAAGAAATTTCGAACATATGAGAAATGTACTTAAAATCAGACATTCAATCAAATTAACTATAATTATTTATCTATCGAGGTCCTGTAACATGTACAAAAGATATTGTATAAGTAAAAAATATAAATATGTTAGATTAAGTCACGAGAGCACAAAATATTGTATAGTGTGTAAAGTGCTTTATATAGTCGTGTGATTAATTTTACTAAATCGTGCCATTGTAAGTAAATATCGGAGATGATACAAATTATAATGATTAAAAATTAACTCTTAATATACATAGATCGATCTGAAATCGAATATAAATGACTATTTGGCAACACAAGTAATTATCTGTAATAAAAAATAATATTGTCTACGACTTAATTTCTTCAATTAATTATCTGCTACAATATTTTGTCTTGCCTTAACGATCTAACCTCAAAATAGTTTTTCACTTATAAAATGAACATTACAGTATCTCAATGAACAGTGAATTTTTAATTTTTACTTCGATATATATACGTAAATTAAATTATGACTCGAAATATTTTGTTAACTATTTGAACTCATGAGATAATTTAAACTGCCAATTAATGAGGGTAACAGCAACTAGTAGAAATAATATCAAAAATTTTAAGTATCTTATAAAAATATTTAACACGCAAATTAAAAACCTATCATTTGCTGTTTATATATGTTATATTTTTTCTTTCAAAAGCTCAGGAGGCTATATGCAGAAGCTACAAATATATTTGTTT
>DWFY01000047.1:0-13604 GCA_018246875.1 Creonpyge creon creon | reverse complement strand
CTAACACAAATGAGGGGCACGTTACACACACAAATGTAAATGGGTGACCATCCTAGATATCCTAAAAACGGATTTATTTTGGTTTAAATTGAAATTTTGTTCAAATGGCCAATCTATTCAACGCCCTAACATCTAATAAATGCGTACATAGGCAAAATAAAAGGTAAGCGAATCGAACTGTATTCTAAAGCAGACAGTGTTACTTAAATCGCTGAGTTCACAGTAAACACATACCAAAGTTATACGTGGATCTGTCCCTTCTCCACGGTAAAGATTTCTCAACGGCTGTGGGCAGTATCTCTTCGGGCGTTTTAGCGTACTGCTTTACGATTCTCGCTTTCAGTGGATTGAATCCGGGCAAGTTAGCCAACTGGTTCAGAAGCGAACTACTATTCTCTTTGTGCGACGACGTCGGGCTAACCTCTTTATATCCAGCTGATAACGTAATCGCCAGTTGTTGAGATTATCGGTAAGTTTGCGGTGCCACATGAAGGTTGCCAGAAGGGAAGAAAACGACAATCAAACACAAACAGTTAAACAAGCGGAAGGGGTCGGAAACATATGGAGCGGAAGTTACGAAACGAAATAGCTGAATACATAAATGATCGTAGCCGGAAGGGGTTCAGATAATAAATAAATAATAAAACGTTGAAGTAATTAAAACACAAGCGAGAAAGCAAAGTAAATTGTTTTAGGAAAGTATTACTTTTTTATTGAAAATAAACAATCAAAGAATAAGTACTAGAAGAGGTTGAGTTAAATACAGAAAGAAGTATTGGAACATGCCATCGCAATTACACATTCATACAATAATTATTAGCCATGTCAAATAATTTAGAATTGGCCCAGAAACTTAGTTATTTAACTATACGTACCAGTTTAAAATCCAATTAGTTTTTTAGTAAACATCTCATTTTAATTAAATATTAAATAGTGTTCATCAAGTGAAAAATACGGTTTAACACAACATCAATTTTTTGGATTTGAATATATCGAGACAACAATCTGACTTACGTCATTTAGACAACACGATCGCTGTAAAGTCTATAAACAAGTTATGTATTACTTCGGTGCGGGCAACATCGTCCCGCGCTAAAAATTCACTTCGATCCGTTTCCCAAGCACGAAAGAATTGCAACTTAAAAATCAACCGTTTAATTGTTGACGTTATTTCAAATCCAAAAAGATCAAGTCTCACACAACGTGGGTCATGCAGAATACCTACGCGGGGATTTGGCAGTGAATGTTATACCGCCATCATCGGGCTCACGGCGTGGCTCGCTCACGTCGTCCTCTTGAAGCACTTCGTCTATGTAATCTATAAACAACATTTAATATACTTACATATTTAGCATATTACACACATAAAACGGGATTGAAATGACGCGAGTCATTAGCTTCTAATGGTCAAATTGTACGGCGTCTTGAATATTGTCTTTTGAACAGTTGCATTGATTTCTAAGAGATAGCTTTTATTTTGTGAGTTGGTTAGAGATATTGTATGCCAGCTTTTCATCATCATCATCAGTCGGTCTGAATTCACAACTAGACATACATAAGCTTTCCATAATGCTATCGTACCCCGTTCACGACTTGCCAGTTTTTATTTTTTATCAATTATTATGTCTAATTTAATTTTTATATCGGGGATTCATATTGGATGCTTTTGTTTCTTAAAATAATTTTGCTATAACTAGGTGTGGGTGTGCATGCAACGAAAACAAAACATAATAATCCGATTTTGAACAACATAGTTAACTCACAGATATATTTATTTTAAATAAAATGTTGCAGTTTAAAAAAGAGTAGCTGTAAAAATTAGCGAAATAACATAACACAAAAATGGTGTATCGGCAACATATAGTGTAAAATATTCAAAAATAAAAAATTAAATAAAATAATACTTCAACCCACACGTACATGCGACTGACACTTGTGATATTAATAAGGAAATAAATTCAGTACCTAATCTATAATATTTTTTTTTACCGTGCGTGAACTGTTTTGCCGAACCATTTTGCTGGAATTCGGGGAATGTGACATGGTTTTTGCCATCCTGAAATTAAAAAAAAAAGTATTTCTAAAACGTACGTACATAATGAAGATTTATTTAACCCTAAATTAAGTACTGTCATCAAATAAATACATTCGTTTATTTATTCGATTTGGTTAAGTTATAACAATGTTGGAATTACACCAAGCTTTAGGTACGGTTCTAACTAATTTGGAGAATTCGGGAAAGACCATTCTATCGGAAAAAAAAACCGGTGTTATAGCTATTTTTACCATACATTAACAGTACTAAAAAAAAACAAACCACCTCGTGTACTTTTTCGGAACAAGTTGCCTCAAAAAAATACGTGATTTCATTTGCATTTCATTCCAATGTGAAAAGTACATTTTTCATTACCCAAGTACTTTAAGCATGACAACAATGACATGCCACATGATGACACGTGTAGATATATTGTCTTGGATATAGCCGCTAAAATTTGTACATGTATTTTTTATTATTGGCGTATTATGACGCCAAGTCCGTTACGGGATAGACAGAGAACAACGAGTGCAAAATATCTCCATGCTTACATACCTGATTTTACCAAATAACTGAATTAATTTTTAAACCTACATTTAATATATCGTTAATTATAATAATCCCCCCTCCCCCTTACTTGTTTCCCGCGTTTACTGCGCTTGTAGTGGTGCTTCCTGTCGCCGACAAGTCGTCGAATGTTCATGTGTGTCTTGTAATTCACCTGCGTGCCCAAGTCTCGGTCGTTCACCGCATGCCGGCTGTAGCTTAGACGACGATGCTATAAAAAAATGAAATTCCTATTAAACTACGTATTATAAAATAATCGGCAAAAAATACAATTTAAAATAAATATACTCCAATTTTAATTTTCTTTTTTCTCATATTAAACATTTCAATTTTAATTTACAAACTTAAGTTTAACTTTAACTTGGCACAAGTCAGTACCGTGCCTCCGGATAGTCTGAATAACTTATTACTTAGTACCTAATAATCTTGTAACATTTTACATTAAAACCAGCATTTTTCAAAATATCGTAACAAAATCCTATGTACCTATTTGATTTTCACATAATTAATCCTTGTTCTTGTCCTTGGGCACATTCAGTGATGATTAACTACCATTAATAAATAACCACAATATTGCAGCTTAAATAAATTTGGCGTCAATATAAATATAGCTTTTAAAACACGGAGTTATTAAAATTACAAACAAAAAAATAATAAGTCTGTTTATTGCTATGATAAACAGTTTACATTCCTTTATATTCAAAATGCATTGAACCAATAATATTGGAGATTTAGATAGACATCAATTACCACAATAAAATAGATATTCATCAAACAATATTTACACATACTCGTCGATAAGGCTTGCATAACTCTTCAGCAAGAAGGTGATGGATTCTTGCATCAGTGAGATCCTTTTTGGACGGATTATATTCCAATTCTTGCATATCAATATTCCATGTCGAAGAATCTAATTGACTAAAGCTTGGGCTGAAAAAGTCACAAGTTAGTAAAGAAAATTCTAGAATGTCCATTCCCTATTGATTTTCAAATTTCCAAAACTTACCTTCCATTGAAATTAGCATTAGTGTAGTTCTTAAATATAGCTGACATAGACTCAGCACCGGATATGTTGCCAATCGTAGAGGCATTCCTTTGCATGTACTCTATAGCATCTTTCATTGCTAATTTCGAATAAGTCTCCAATATCTTTGGCTCTGCCCCCTTAAAATAATTGAGTCATGAATCTCCTCTTCCGATATCCAACCTAAGACATTGAAATAATTTGACGATCAATACCTGATAGTTCCTAAGCAAAAATGGCCTGATGAAACGATTGTCAAATCTTTTAAACTTGTCTCTCATGTGGTGATTGCCGTGTTTGCCTAAAATGTCCTCTACGCCGGCCATCAAGTGATCCATAAACTGAAATGAAAGCATTGTACGTTAACATGCTGTTTTATATAATTATACAAATAAATTCACAATCCATTGAATTCATTAAATGAAATCTTACTCTTTCATGAATTCTTTCGTTCATAGTCGGTTTTCTCTTTTCTGCTGTTTTTACGTTTAGTATCTTCACCAAGGGTTTTATTGTTATTCCCTGAATAAATACCGTGAAGTAAATCACAGCTATCGTGGTAGTCACAAACATTGGCTGCAGTTTCACCACTTCAGGGTCGATTAATAGCACCAGAGCGAACGCAACAGCGCCGCGGAGACCTGAGATCGAATCAAATTAAAAACGTGGTGCATACACGGCGTTAAAAAATGTTTGATACGATCCAATCTTACCTCCATAAGACATAACGAATTTTTCAACTCTATTCAATTTGTGCAAACGGAACTTATTAGCTACAGCACTAAATATATACACGCCTGAAACACAATGATTATATTGTTACATCAATTGTAATAGACGAAATAAATTTGACTGTTCATAATAATGTTATAATACCTATTATTCGAAAGATTGAGCAGAAAGTGATGGTCAACAGCACGAACCACGTGTTCCAGTTATGGCTATTGTTGACCGTGGCGACGCCGAGGAACATGAAGATAATTGTTTCAGACGACGATGATAACATTTTCATCGTGTATTTTATTGTCGTATGCGATTTGTGCGAAATATTTGCTTCCACGTAGTTCTTCATTGTGATACCGCAAAACGTTATTCTACAACATTATGTACAAGTGTCAGGAAATACGTAACATCACGCCTGTAATCCCCGAAGAGGTGGGCAGAGGAGTGTAGTACACTCTCACGTTTCACCAGTTACGTTCACGTCTCAATATGGAATAGGTGGTGAGTCTATTGCCATCTCCGAGCCACTAATAGAAATTCTAATTTTAGAAAAATTCAATAGTACTCGACCCGGGATTTGAACCCAGGACCTCTCGATCGGCAGTCCCGCTTGTAACCAACACGACCAACGAGGAAATAAAATAATAATAAAATTTAAAAATCCTAGATAGTTTAAATATTTAATTATTTATACGATACACCGTTGGAATTTTAACACTTAAGACAACTTATCAACAACAGGGTACAGTGTGATTTGCCCTAATAATAGCGGTACATGTTCTTAGCACTGACCAAGACATAAAAAGGACAAGACATGGCATGACATGTTTTTAAAGGAATTCTATATAGTTTACCAAGAGTGTAGCTGTCGGATGTGAGAATCACAAGAACTGAAATTATATCGAATATACTTTATGTAATTGTTGTTGACGACTCGTATGAGAATTAACCAATTTAAAATTTACACGACAAGCGTTTTCCACGTGCTTCATTGAGCTAAATTATTTATTATAAAGATATTCCACGAAATAAAGAAATTTAATTAGTAACCGAGATTAAAATATTGTGTAACCGTTCGGGTGTATGCACTTCCTGTCGGTAATGGGCTTATGTTGGGATAAATTTGACCAAACCCAAGCTAAACGGCTCAATGTGTTCGTGACGGCAATACTTACGCTAGAATTCCGCTCATGTGGAACATTTCCGCGTTTAAATACGCCAAGTAAGCCATGACAAAGATAAATATGGGCTCGATCACCCTAACTTCGTGAGTGAATCTGGTGACGAGACCAGTGGCAAAGCCCCAAATGACGCCAATGCAAGTTCCGCCTACAGCCACTACCAGGAACGAGGCCAAGCCAGCTAGGAAATCCGTGTACATCAAACGCGATGGACCCATTTCTCTGAAACATTGTTTTCAATATTAATTGACATAAGGTATAATTGTAATGATTCGATTTAAAATAGTAGATAGCTAAGTAGCATAATGTTTAATAATTGTTTGATCCCTTATTGTTACTATATGTGGTGCAAAACTAATTTGCGCTATTCTTTTGCAGAATAAAGGGGCTCTTTTATATCAGTAATACTAAGGATATTTTGTAAAATACTTAGTACTCACGTGTAAGCTTCAAACATGTGATACAATACGACAGTAACGGCGTCATTTAACAGGGACTCGCCAAAAACAACAATGTACAAAATTTCGTCAACGTGTATCTCCTCGAACACTGCCAAAACAGCGACAGGGTCAACCGCTGATATTAAAGCTCCAAACAACAGCATGTCCAGTAGCGGAGTGGTACAACCAAACATCCCAGTTTGACCACATGCCCACAGCGATGCACCTAGAGAGGAAATTAATATAATGCATTTGAAAATTATTGGATACAATTATAAATTTTGATTTAATATAAACACTTACCAATCGTGACAGTGTTAAATACAGTGCCAACTACGGCGAACAGAAGTATTGTTCCGAGGTGGTCAAAAAATAGCCTATTGGGCATGAAGTAGCCTGCGTCCAGTATTATTGGCGGTAACATGTATAAAAAAAATGTATCTGGAGTGAGCGGCTGAACGTGGACGCTGTGGGTACTCAGGAGTAAGGCTCCAATTAAAACACCCACAAATATCAGCAAACAGGACTCGGGGAATATTTTCGATAATTTTGGCGTCATATGAAAACCTGCAACAGTTCATCGTTTAAATAAAAAATAGACATTGAACACTACAGACATTAAATGTCATTCTGCACTATAATGAGGATAACACATACCTCATAAAAGTACAAAAATGGTAAAAAATCTTTATATTAAATGAAAAACCTTCAGTGTCGCTAAAATAAACGAGTGTATGGGATTTGTCAGTGGAACAAGAGATTAATTTGTATTGCAGTAATCAAAACAAACTTTCTTATTGAAATTTTTTACCTAAATTAAAAGTGTTTTCTTAAAGCATGGTTAATTCAGTAAACAAGGAGCCGCTACAAACAAAATCATACTCAAGCATATATGATCTAATAGAAACATCACAGCTGAAAAAAAAAAGTGGTAAATATAAAAATTTTTCTAAGCCTAATGAACTATTGTCAACATTTCCAACCTTGACCGGAGATGTTGTTGAAAAGAAGTTACCTTCCAACATCAATTCCGAAACTTTTAACGAAACATCGTACGTTACGAGTGAAAGATACCATTCTTTGAATAAGAAGTCTAGCGATAAGTCAGTAATACGTTCAACCAGCACCTTTTTTTACGATTTAGATTCGTTAGCTAAAAGGCATTCCTATCACTGTATCATAGAGGTATCAGAATCCAAAAATAATCCTAAACCAAAGCATAACGACGTTATTAAATATGGGTTTGGCGCTAAATCTGAAGCAATAGTTCAAGAATGTGCCACACAAATTAAGCCTAGATTGTTATCAGAAAAAAATGTTAAAGAAAATAGAAAAAAAAGTCGTAAAAGTTTTCCTAATGATTTACTTCTGTCATCGGAAATATTTTTAAGAGACAATGATGCCAAATCTGCTCATCGTAAACCTCAATCAGATGACATTCCTGTAAATGAAAGACATCAAAAATTCTGGTCATTTGCCAAATATAGAACGGACTATACAAATCCAGTTGCTGAACAAAAGAAACCTAAATCAAAAGATCGCGGCAAGCGAACGGAAAATCCTTGCCCATGTCAATTGTTTTCATATGCTTGTCCATGCACGAATAAAAAATCTTTGACTGAATTAGCTAAAAACAGTAAATCTTTAACGGTTGCAAATCAAACGACGAATACGTCTCAAATAATTGTAGAATACAAAAAAATTAACAGAAGTAATAAAAACAAAAAGACAAAAGATATTATAGTGTCTGACGATAAGAGGACAAGTACAATGGACGTGATGGAAAATAAATCTAAAGAAGTACTATCGAATGGTCTACAAACGTGCAATATAAACAACAATGTTTCAAAAAGAAAATCGGATAATATCGTTGCTCATGCAGCTAAAATTAAAAGTACTGGAAAACCGCGACAAGTTATGTGTCCAAATTGCAAAGTGTTGGTTGAAGTTGTCAGTACCACGGAAGAAGAAGAAAGCTTGAAATCCAAAAGCTGCCCACTTTATCGAGAAAACGAAATGCCAGCTACATACACATATGACGATATTAAGGCGAGTAAGAGCAAAATCGTTGAGAGTAGAGATACGTGTACTCACGAGCCCCAGTGTGAATTAGTTCCAGTTTGCCAAATCCTACCTACAGACAATATCTACGTAAGTCCAAATATGTCCAACAAGCAGTCACCGATGAAGCCCAATCCTCGTGTTATTAGAATAACGAAAGGCTGTAGACACCACCCTCCATGTACTGTGGCGCCATCTTGTCAAAAAATAAATGTGTTAAACAATAACTGCGAGTACATTCCTCCGTGCTTACACCGACCTCGCTGTGTAAATTTACCGTTATGTGCGCCGTTATCTAAAAGTATTTATTATGAAGAATATGGTACACCTGAACAAGATTTGGGCATGTCAGAATGTCGTCATTTACAACCGAATCGATTCATACCAACTCTTCAACATGAATCTATAGAAAATCCAATTAACAGAGTTCAAAATACATGTGAATATCTCAGCGAATGTTCACCTAGATTTATGGTTAACCCGACGCTTGGATGTATGTCACCGACGCCATCTCCGTGTCATCCTGTATCACTGTGCACACATTCCAAATTGGAAAAGTCATGTCAATTTGATTTCTTGGACTGGCAACAGAACTGTATCGACCAAGAAATGTATCATGAACACCAAAACCGGGACGAGGTGATCTTTATTAGAGATGTCGGATGTCAATTTCGAAATAAGAGTTATTCGCGTAAAAATTCCATAATACAATCTAAAACCTCCAGCGATTCTTTCAATTGTGGCAGTATGAATGTCGATGAGTATTATGAAAACTATCATACTATACGATATGAAGACAAATACACAATTCCGATATCTGGGGAAGAGCAATCTGTGACGACACTGACATTAAGTTCGACAGAAATTGATTCGCAATGCCCGAAACACGGTAGACGACAAAATCAGACCAATCAAAGCGGTCGACTGAAGGGTTTTTTGTCGAGATCTAATACATTAACCCCCTTTGTCGGCTACACTCACATCGATCCGCAAGTAAATTTTTGTTTATCTGCGAACGACAACTTTAAAGAGAAGTTGGAGAACAAAAATCCGTCAACAAACGACTTAACAAAAGGAACAATAAATCAGCGTAGTATTGTCACGCTGAAGTCTCCATGCAGTTTTTTGAAGGGGAAATATAAAAGTAAGTTCCCTGTCCGGAGAAGAAGGAAAGCTAGCTTGCATACGAAGCGTAACTAAATTTAGTTTTAAAACAACTTGAAGCAGGAAAAGCATTATTGTATTATATAGTTCATTTCAGTCTTTATAGTAATCTATTGACTAATTCAAAGTGCTTCATATACACACGAATTTTACATGTTAAACATTTATCTTTTATGTATACACTCATAGTTTCCTTGTTTTATTTATAAAATATATACAATATTTAATTTTACTGTCGTCTCAATTGCAATGCTCTTCGCGTTCTGATACCCGACATTTAAAGTTTACGTATTTGAAGTTGGCGTAGCAACCAGCTAAACGTGATGAAAGATCTTAATTTATTTAAAGCGACGCCATTGCTGAAGCCTTACTTCAGTCCGTTACCCAACTTCCCAATTAACAAACAAACAAGTCAAATGTCGACGTAACTCGGTGGAGCGTAGTATTTAGAAACAGTTAAATATCAATTCTTCCTATAACTACAGTTTTGGTCTTATGATATGGTTTAAATGGAAAATTAAAGCGCGTATAAATTGTTAATCAAAATTAGTAAAATGAACTGTACTAAACTAAATTAAATATGACTACAATATACTTGGCAATAGACTTATTAGAAAAAAATCAATTTATATGAAGACAAGAGTGGCAAAAGAACATGCTTGAAATGAATAGTTTGAAGTAATAATCGCGATAAGCGCGAGGCGACTAGATAATCTATGGGAGTACAGCATCAATTTCACCCGTTACCTATCCCATAAAAAGACACACTCAATGCTGGGACAGCTCATAAAATGTTCGGAGTTCAAAATAATTATTATTTCATATTTTCTGTAACAATGATTATAAAAACACGAAAGTATGATAACTTAAGTTGAATTTAAAAATACCGAATATTTTTTAAAATTCGCAATCACAGTAAAAACAAACTGTAATTCAAGATATTAGAATCCAGAAGATTATACTACTGGTATTGGAAAAACCTTTGCTATAACACCTACTGAGTTCACAGCTTCCATAAAAAGCGAATAGTTGTAAAATCAAACGTAATAAAAAAAGCTACTACCCTACAAGTCAATACTAAAAATGTACAGAATGATGTTGTTTACGAACGTTGAGAGATGATTTACTCATACGCGTGTGTACGTGGTTGGGCTATTTTAAATAACTCCACATCTTGTAATAAATAGTTTACTGAGGAAATGCACACGCGCCACAAATAGCATATTGCTTTTGGGACTTAACATTTACAGCTATATTATTGAAGAGGGCAGCACATCCCAACAATTGTATTTCTCAATAGTTTGAAAAAAAAAAAGAATGTCCATTCACGCCTGTCTTCCCTGAAGAGGTAGGCAGATGAAAGTGATTTTTTTTTTAATATGTATACGATAGGCTGGCGCTTCGCCGCGAACCTTCCTGATGAGAAGCGCATTGTATCGTCACGCTAGGTCCTTTATTCGGTAAGCAGAGAGCTACAAGCTTCAAATATCTCTTTTTACATACCTAATACGTTTCTTCTAGGTCCAATTTAGAAAAGTAATTATTTAATACTAAATGGTTATTATAAATCTCGACGGGGATCGACCGTTAGTCATCAAATTTCTAGATGTTAGTATACAGTACAAATAAACTCCCTGACGTAAATACATTTCATACGAGTCTCTTTTAATACAGCGCAGTTATGACCGACAATAAGAACTCTAATAAAACTTCATAATGGACTCCTATATACTCATCACGTCCCATATACCTAATGCATATTCAATAGCAATTTTCTCTATGCCACGATAATAAACTAGTAGATCTACATAAGCCAAGCTTACATTAGTTATCAAGGCTTTGCAAACCTCAAGAGTACTGCTCCTACCTAACTACTGCTCTAGATTTGCGAATATTAAATAAATGAATATATTTTAGGACGTTGCCACACACAGCCTTCTGATTCCAAGCTAGGCGGTCTGTGTTATGATAACCAAGTGGCTGATAAACTACATATCATCATCAACCCTTTTATCATTCCACTGTTGGACAGGGTGATCCTCTCAATACGAGAAGGGTTAAGGTTTAACCCTTCATTGACACGCTACGGCTTATGAAAAGAATAATAAATTACATGAAATATTACTTGAATCTGCTACAGTGCTGTAACGTATTTCCTATAATTTAAGTAGCTATTTTACTGTGACGTTACATTGTTAGAAGCGTTAAACCAGCCAGCTTTCTGTCTTGGCGGAATATTAATACGTTGTGGACAGACGCTGCTTAAACATGAAACTCATTAATTTCAGTCTGCGCTGCTGTTTAGTCATTGCATCTATATATCTAGGTACCAATCTAGAAATTACGTATTACCATCGAAATATCTAGAAATGAAAACTGTCTTCGAAAAGTCTACTAAAAACTTCTTGGACTCCTCACAAGTTGTTGAATGCATGCAAGACTAAGACTATATAAAGTATTACATTGACGATCAGTATTAAAAACATTATATTGCAACCCGAACCTTAAATAGAAAACTTGAAGTTCACTTTTCTTCCTTAACCAAAACAATCCAATTCACTGGAATGTCACGGAACTTTCTGGAATGTGCATTGTGTTGGATTGTGGCCACGCCCTCAAGTCGAATATAAATAGACAACTAAATCGGAATACGAAACATTCATGAGAAGACTGCGAACAAGTGAACATCAACTGCGCGTGGTACCGGACTAACGTATTATGCAGACACGACAAACTGTACTACTATGTAGTATTCAATACTGTATAGTTTATTTATATAAATGAAGCAAATATTTAAAGTCACTTCGAAAATGAGACAATGTAAACCAAGACACAAATATTGAACGATACTGTAATAAGTTTCATAAGGCGAACAAGTTGTATTACATGAACATAGAGAATAACAGTGTTAAAATAGCAACATGAATAATTTATTTTGAGTCTAAGACGGCGTTGAAAGAAAAATACGACAGGAAAAAATTGTGGAATAGACATTTGTGAAGACCATAATCGTATACCTACGTCTAAACTCTATACCAAATGAAAGATTTAAATAGATTAGGAAGATTTCTCATAAGACATAATCTACGCATTAGTCACTTTGTTACTGCTATGTATCGTTTTGTTCTTCGTGTTACGGTGAGGTGGAATAAAATATTAAAGATGTCTTTTAGCTTTGCAGACAGCCCTGCCTGTATTGTTATACAAGATTAATACGGTTTTTATATTAATTTAAATATCGACTGTAATACATATATGTATATGTATATCTGTACATTAATTCGTGAATACAAATTTTTACACCCCTTTTTGAGAATGTTGCCCTCACGGACGAGTGTGACATTTGGTATATTTAAAATGTACATAGAGATGTAGTACAGAAATTTGAAATAAAATAAAATGAAACATTAGTTTGTTTACATTCACACTCTCAACACACACGTTAGTCTGTCGTCAAAAAGTAGCACAGAATAGATATTTCTTTAAGCATACTGTTTGACATAAGAAATAATGTTTAGACTTGAAAATTAATTATTTTAATTTATATCACTGAAGAGCGCCAAGTACCTAATGACGTATTCAACTATGAATATCTACTTGCGTAAATAATATACTTTATGTCCATCTACTATATCTAGATTAAGCTTATTTTGATTTTTATTGAACACTACCGCTGGAAGGTAAACTAGTTATGATCTCCTTTAAGCAATGCATTATATAGTTTAGGTGATATTAGACATGTTGGTTAATGTTAAACATATAAAACAAAAAATGTACTCACCTATTTTCGCAATGCTCGCGAAAAAAATCCATAGTCCAATCAAGAAGGGCGTTTCCACGCGATGAAACTCAACAGCGGCTATAACGAAGGTCCTCTCTTTTTTGGGCTTGTCGGTAACCGGGGGGTCGGTGGTGGTCTCTTGGCGTTGACCGAGCTGGGTGCCAGGGGGCTCGCCGGGCATCGGGGCCACGGGACCCATAGGCCCAAAACCCAGCCCTGGGTAAGTAGATGTCCCATCGACAGCAATGGACGGACTCTGTTTCGTAGTGCTCTGTGAAAAAAGAATGATTCATTATTATAAATATATACGTATCATCACGCCTGTAATCCCCGAAGTGGTGGGCAGAAAAGTGTAGTACACTCCCACTATATTATTAATATATTCACGCCATATCACGCTAGGTCTCTTGCAGGGGTAGGCAGTGAGCACCGAGTGCTAAATATCTCTGTTCTTACAGTTCTGATGAGCTTAACAGAGTTACGAATGTAGAAAAAGTACGTCAGATCTGTTTAATTTTAATTTAAATGTGTGGAATTGAAATTCGGTGCGAAAAGAAGGGATGTAAGAAGAGAAGAGTAGGAACGCTGCAAATAAAGACGTGGTGCTCAAGTTTAATAGATAACATGT
>DWFY01000046.1:0-13698 GCA_018246875.1 Creonpyge creon creon | reverse complement strand
CTCTGAGTTTGGATTTGTGCCCGGTGTATGGCAATAGGCTCACCACCTATTCCATAATGAGACGTAAGCGTAACTGGTGAATCGTGGGAGTATACAACACTCCTCTGCCTACCTCTTCGGGAATTACAGGCGTTATGTTACGTTTTTTTATTTTTTTAACATAAATAAATATAATGAAACTTAAATCCAACAACCGTTTTATATTTAAAGGCAACATTTTTTAGAAAAAAATATCATTAGAAAAAGAGACATTGCCACGAAATCATGATTAACATTGTCTCTATTATCAGATCTTTTGGTGTCTTCCCCACGTTACTGTTTAGCGGCTCTAGTTGGCAACGGGCCAATGGGAATAGAGTTTTGCCATACCAAGTGGTGTTGTCTTCAATGACCGTGGATCTTTATCGACCGGAAAACATCTATAAATCTATCTTGAAGTAGTTGTTCTCTCCCGCTGTATTTATATTGATGGGATGCTGTTTTCCGCTTACAATGAGATTTTGTGATAAATATTCCATAAAAACATCGACTACAATTCAATCCCGCCAATCCTCCCAATCCCTTTCTATAAATTGAGGTTCGAAGAATACGAATTGACGATGGGACAGGGGCTTTAGAGCTTGGACAGTTTGTAATGTTTTTTAACAAACATAAAATTCAGTAACATTTTTACTCACTAAATTAGAAAAAATAATTTTACACATAAACATGAAATAACATGTAATAGGTGGCTCGATCGTTCAAGTAGCTATTTTTTTAGGCAACCTAGCGAAAAATCCAAGAAAACAGTCGGGATGTTTAGAAGTTAGGAAGTGAAATTTGTGAAAGAAAATACCTTAAAAAACAAGCGTGTAAGCTTAAAGTCCTGTTACAATTCCATTAAATATTCTGCAATGACAGTACATTGTGTAAATATTTAGATGCTATTAGCGATGAACATAAAGAGATGAGGGGACTTACTCGTGCGCTAGAACCTTTTATCCAATTTTGGTATCATCCGTTCATGCTACACCTGGTGCAACATTTCGTTGGACAAAAACATATGGCGCAAATGACGCGCTTTGAGTTCAGACGCGTTTATAGGTCGTAAATAATCTGTAAGTTTAAGTGACGCTGGATGCGATAGTGAAAAACTGGCACCAGGGCTTCCGTGCTTCGAAATGTGAACGGCGTACAAGAGTGAAATATGCTTCAGAACTTTGTCGGTAGCAGAGTGATATTTGTTATCAGTAAAGGATAAGTGACATATTGGTTAGTGGTCGATTGTAAAAGGCATTGCTCATGAGCGTTCCTCACTTTGCGGGATATTTTGAATAGTACATTTTCTGTGCCTACCCCGTAAGGGATCTGGCGTGATGATATCATAACGATTTTAAGTCGTTTGCTTTAACTTTATCCTTCAGTTTAAAATTGTATCTCGACGAATTTGATTTGGCACAGTATTGCCATATGGAGTATTGTTCCTAACTAAAAGTAGGAACTCTCCAGAAGGCGCACACAAATATTTATTTATTTATTTGGTAATACAACAGCGATACATACAATATGAGAATATCATTTACTAATATTACTATGGCCAATACGGATTACACCGATAGTAACACTTACATTATAATGACCAGTGTTTGCTTATTAACAACTATTTCAATGTGTGTGTGCGTAAGCTGTGATTGTGTGCGTGTGTGTGTGTGTGCGTATGTGTGTGTGTGGATGTGTATGTGTGGATGTGTATGTGGGTGTGTATGTTTATGTCACGGATTGTAGTTAATATACGCTCTGTTGTAGAGTGACGAAGGCGCGCTCACTCACGTTCGATTGAATATCATCAATCATCCCCGTCTAAACACTGTTGCCGTGGCTTTTGTCTATTTTATTAAATATTTGCATAACACCAACAACGACATTGTGCGTCCATTATTGGAATTTTGTCACCAGGAGATCGTAACGAATTGTACCCGTCAGTTTTCCTTAGAGCTAGTGTTTAGTATTTATAATATTTAATTTAGACTTAAATTTTATATAGACTTAAATTTTAATTTATTTAATTTAGATTTGGTGGCTGCAAGCGGGACTGCCGATCGTGAAGTCCTGGGTTTAAATCCCAGGTATGGTACTATTGGCGTTTTCTAAATTTGATTTTCTAGTTGTGGCTCGGAGTCTGGATTTGTGCCCGGTGTATGGCAATAGACTCACCACCTATTCCATAATGGGACGTAAACGTAACTGATGAACGAGAGTGTGTACTGCACTCCTCTGCCTAACTCTTCGGGTATTACAGGCGTGATGTTACGTTTCTTTTAAATTTAGACGCCTTACTATGTACACATATGTGTACATAATATTACAGATTGGGTTATTAAGAAAAGGAACTCTATCAAATTTTACACTTTCAAAGGAATGATATTTAAGAATTTGATTGCTGATTATTGACAGTTGCACGCATGATTAAATTATGTACCGACTTAACTCGCGTATGTATTTTATGACTGGTCAGCCTCCGCAGTGACCTCGATGCAATGGGAGGAAGCTCATGTAGAAGGGCCTCGGATAGCTCCGAACGTACGTTCTGAAAAAACACATGAGTTAAATCGGTACATAAATTAATCATGTATATAAACGATCACGAAAAAAATATTTGAAAAAAATGGGGCGCCTCTTCTGAATATAGAGCTAATTTCATACATGTTTTGTAACATCTATGTTCTACTGAATAAATTAATATATTTTTAAAATAACGGTTATTATTTGTCCACATTACACACATGTAATATTTGTGACATTTTAGAATTTAAAACCGCTGATGTTATAAAAAATACCTGTCTACGCGAAGACAGCACCCGTACACGTCGTCCATCACGCGTGTCTGGGCGCGCTGTTGGCTCGCGCAGCTTTGTTGCGTTTTATTACAACCGGATAGAAAACACTTTTTGCTGCGACGATACTTATTGTTAAAAGCGTTGAGTATGAGCAATATAGGCTGAAATGGAATGACACTGCGATCAGTGTTAATCTTTCGAAGCTGAATATACTTTTCTCTCGAACAGTCCGTCGGGTCATCGACCCCCCCAGTGTAAATGTTCTGTAACAATGAAGTGACATTATTTATCAAAAAAGCATACATTCAATTTGTCCTGGGCAACAATATGAAAGTTCATTTTAAATCCAGTTAGAAATTTACTATTGTGGACTAAATTTGAGTGCCTTAAGCGTTGTCTAACAATTGCAGTGTCCAAATTGAAACACAGCAATAAATAAAACTTCAAAGAATATCTAAATTCATTTACATACTTCTTAAAAGTAGTTCTTACAAGTTGTACTATTATGAGCAACGTAGCACGTTAATTTGTGGGTTTATTTATAATACTGTAAAAGAAGCTTGATGGCAGTATGAAAATATTGTACAACTATATGTATTTTTAAAGAACAGATCCATATATTTATATTTTACAGTTTTCTTATATACCTATTATCGTTTGACCAGATTATCTTTGTATCAAATTTCGTAACGCACCATGTAGCAAACCGGATATCCGACTGCCGTGAAACTGGACAGAACCAGTCAATGGAACCCGATCGTATTAAGGCATAGGTGCTAATCGAAGGTAAGGGTACTCAAAGTGTGACACCATGATTTGTGTAAATTTTATTTAAGTTAAGCTTAACATTTGATAGTATAATACGGTAGAATATATTTTAAATTCCAGAGTCCGGTAACTAAATCTTGCCTGTTGTAAGAGTTGCCTAGTTCTAAGGAACACGTCTGCATTGCCATTAAATATCTATGAGTAACAACGACTACTTAAAATTACATCTTAATATTTTTATAAATATACGGTATTTAGCTATTTTTGTTTAATTATTAATACTTTGCACGGCAACGTAATCGCAATGATCGTAAACTATTTACGACATTTGAGTACTGACAAATGAATAGTTTAATTAACATTTAAGCGATATTGTTAGGACAAGTTGTAAGGGTGAAAACGTAGAGAACCTCTGACCTAGAGGCTTAATTAAACCGGCCGTGTTACACACTCGATGAGCGAGCGTTGCCGTACAACGGGACACTGAACTGTGTTGATGCGTGCAGGGTATCGCTATAACCTACCTATTACGAACGTATACTTTGAATACAAACACATGAAATGTATTTGAATACAAACATTTTATACAATTATTGTATGTAAAATTTGCATGTAGCTATAATTATATTATCATGCATCGAAGTTAGTTCAATAGTTTCACTTCTCGCTCCCGATTACCTATACACTTACGTATTATGTACCAATCCGTTGTGATTCATTCCCACTATACCGCCTGTCATAATTGTCTACACTTTTATTTTTCCGTCATAAGACACTGTTCTCGTATCATAATAGAAGGCTTAGAACCTAGTTTCGTACATTGGCCAAGATCGGCTTGAAAGACTTTATGCGCCTTAGGGTCTCCCCACACCTATCTACGCGGAATCGGCTTAAGCCGAATATGTATCACCTCAGTATTCCCATAATAAGGTCCACCGAGACTCCAAACAGCGGTCGCGTTACGTATTCGACAAGCGTGACTCCGAAATTGGTTTGGCCGCGGATCGTCACTAAGGATATACATATTTGAGTCATCCCGATATCTTGGACCTTTTGTCATTACTACTTTTGCACACACATCTGAGTCTCACGATGGAATATCCGTATTTTTAGTCATTGTTCTTCTATTGTTATGTAATCACTTTTTCTTTTGCTTCGTTTAACAAAACTGATTGTCGCGGCAGCTACTGGCGTCGTTGTTCGGCTGACGTAGGGCACATATGCATGTCCACGAGTCCGTTGGTTTATTATCAATGCCATGTAGATCGCATCAGCATATTGGCACACAGTTGTTTTGCCATCGGCCGCTGTCGCGCATCCGAACCGTGCTGAATCGAAATAACTAACAACGGACCGTCCTTACCCGATTACAAGATGATATCCGAATATATAGAAAAATCCTTAAATAGTATTATGGAGAATCGGAAGGTATATAAATTCCTTAAATTGTTTCGTTTCACTCTTAAATAATATGTAACATTACGCCTGTAATCCCCTGTAAACACTCCCATGTTTCACCAGTTACGTCCCATTATGGAATAAGTGGTGAGTCTATTGCCACACACCGGGCGCAAATCCAGACTCCGAGATACTACTAGAAATGTTTACTTAAATATCTAAGTTAGAAAAATCCAAAAGTACCCGACTAGGGATTTGAACCCAGGACCTCTCAATCGGCAGTCGCGCTTGCAACCAACACGAGCAAGGAGGCAGTCAAAAATAAATAATATGTAATTTTTAAAAACGTACATAACTTTATAAAAGCAGAGGTGCATGTTAAAATTTGCAATCTAGACCGCAAGTGTGGAAGGCTGAAATCTAATCTAAGAGCTATTACTGGTCTATGTATAAATTAATACGACGGATATATCAAAGAAATGTTTTGCCTTCGAGACTGGATTACGCGTGAAGTATGCTAACGTAATACAGATTGGTGGTGGCACAAGGGTTTAGTCAATCCGACTGACATTAGGTGCGTCGCCTCTTGCAATTACGCCCATATTACGCGGATAATGGTCACTCATTCAAGAGCAAAGAGTATCCAGATTTAATTAACATCACGTATAATTTGCAATATACATACCATTGAAAAGAATTACGAGTGCTTTTCATATAATTCCCATACATAAATTAGGCTTATACGGTAAATACGAGAAAGGCTGTGTACGAGGAGATATATCATAATATATCTTCTCGTACACAGCCTTTCTCGTATTTGCTATTTGCTTATATCTTCTTCAAATATTTGCAATACAAGATTTTATACGCTAACAGTGCTCGTACTACGTATATCGCCTTTTATAAATGACACACGTTTCGAGTTCCGACGCTCCAGCGATCCACAAGACGTGGCGTACGAGTACGTTGCGGAAAAGTTTGATTGCATGCATTTCATAAAGTTGCCGCTTGATGTTGCTCGCGTCACGTTACGTTTGGTGATTCATATCTTGTCTCTTTGCATCTGGCATATCATTTTAAAAATATATCTTCAGTGGATAATTTTTCAAACATATCTTCAGCTGGATAATTTTTCAAATATCTATATCGTTTGTTGAATAATTTATCAAAAATCATCTTCGATTACACAATTTTGTAAAAGGTCTTGTTTAAGATCTGTTTATATCATCGTTTTGTTTGTTGATGTTTAAGATCTGATTTGATGTTTATAATCGTTTATTATCAGATTGTTGCCGTTACGTTCGCATTACGTGTGCTTTCTTTTTAACTAATGCGTATGGTTTTATAGGATTTTTCCATGAAAGCAAAGGAAATGTATACCTTTTTGTCAACTCAGCGAACACACCGCGAACCAAAGATATTATCACACTACGACCCACATGACAAGCGAGAAAATAAAATTAAGTGTGGGTAGATTTAACAAGTAAGGAATGCTCTGCGACATTGGAATTATGTCTGACCTAAATATCCGGAGCCTCTTCCCTATGTCTTGCCTGAGAAATGCACGCATGGTTGCACTCGGGCCGAGCTGGAAGTGTGCATAATAGCGCAGGACGTAGGTATTGTGAGGTTTATTATCATGGTAATTTATTTGTATGCTGGTGAATCTGATCATCGTGTAACACATTATGATAATATGTTTATTTTCAGAAATACATTAAATTGATATTGAACGATGAACTATGCATATTTACGAACATATAATTCATAATATGTAAAAGGTGAAAATTGACGTGTATTATTTTATTACTAATATACTACCGTAATATGTATGTACATATTTCTTATGTACATATGTGTTGAATATTATGTGCCACGTCAATACGTTTTTTTGGTTAGCAACATTGTTTGCCTATGTCCCTCTCTAGTTTCTCTGGCTTGCCGAGACGAAGTTAAGTTAAGTAAAATACATCTTGATCAAAAGAAACTCTGCCTTTTATTAGAAATAACATCAATACGAAACAAATTCAAACAATAAGACTTTAAATAAGAACAATTATAAAACACATTCCTTTTTCGATAAATAGACTTAATCGCGTACATACCTAAGTTAATATTAATACCTAATTTAATATGAAACTTGATATACAATCATTTGATATTAACTGATGTACTCGCCCGTTTACGATCAAACAAGGCATTATTCAGCAATAATGGTCCAGAAGTGACGTATTCGCTGTGTGCAATGCGTGACGTCTACTGAATATCCCACTAATATACTATACAACATATTTGCTGTCAGTAATCAATATTGAAAAACTATGTGTTTACGCGAGTTATGTACGGCTGCTGGCGATGGTGTATGAAATGAAAACTACATACTTTGAAACTAATTTTATTGAATATGCACGATGGATAATACAATATTACAAAACCTAATCAATCCTTCTTAGTCTTGTACTACTTAATACTTAATACTTGTAGTACTTAATGTAAAAAGTGACGAGATTCGGACGATGCTAGTACCGAGAATGCTATTATTTAACCGAATTTCCCTGATATATTTGTTTAGCAGTATTGTATTTACAGTATTGTACAACTTCAATTTATTAAATGTAATCTTAGTAATAGTGTATTTATACTTGGAATAGACATATTATTGCTATTATTTCACTGAATCCACTTAAAACGTTACGCACCATTGAATCTTTTCATTAAACAAACAAAATATGAAAATCGATTTAAAATAGGCGGAGAAATAAAATAACGTATATATTCTAAAAATAAAGCCGAATTAAGAATGCCCTACTTTTTTGAAAGCGGTAAATAAAAAGCGGAAGTTAGATTTTTACGTGCGAACGTACAATTCATAGTAATGTTGCGTAAAAGATTCCCCTTGAGTACTGCACGGTAGCGTTTCCTGGTATCGTTCATTATACATCTACTGCTCAAGCAATAAAAACATGTATGTGATTTCGATAATAAATACCGATGTATACTGTCGTGACAGCGGCGCTGTTTGTGTCGCGTGCAATGGTGGTGAAAGATCGCGTTATGCATTAATCACGGACTAGATATTTGCACTAAACTACAAAAGGGAATAAGATACCCTTCATACTAGCATTTATTCAGTGTAGACTATGACCAGCGTAGACGATTAATATGTAGGCAGCGCTGGCGCCGCGACAACGTTGTGCATACGTTTTCTCATCGCCTGTAATCTGTCTTTATGAAACGTTAGTGTGTAGGGGGCCTAAGTAAATATTAAAGGTAACTGTCAGTATTAATTAAGAACAATCCAATTATGTTTATATTTCTCTTTACAAAGATAAATGTTATCAAAAATAGATTAGTTCACACAGACCCCTCGTTTCGTGATCAGTCACAGACTTATTTGAGAAAAAAAAAAACCGATTGCCTCATGTTTTATAGTGGCTCTACTCTTCAACACTAAAAAGTGACGTAAAACAAATAACAATACTGACGTTTCCGCAAACAAACTTTTACAATAAACTACTCCACCAACTAAAATATTGATATGTTATGTTTACTAGCTCTGTTTTATATACGAGTATGTCCATGCGTACTTAAGTAATAGTCGATTTACAAAGAGGAACAACCTTTCGCCAGTAAGCGACGTGAAAAACCATCGATAAATAGTGAGAAGCGTCGTGTTTACGGGATGTGGCAGCGGCGTTAGTGGAACTGTCCGCGCGGCGGGTCGTACGTTATTCATTGACGCGCTACGGTGCTGTGGCCGAGAGCGGAGATTTGTAGCAGTCGCTGATTGCTTTGCGATTCACTAATGTACGTACTGCGGAACATGTCACATTAGAACACGTCATCCTACGAATTGTCTTTATACTGCTGTTATAATAATATTTATAGAAAATATTTCGTTAAACAGTATGGCACATAATAGACTACAAATAAATTTTTTTATATTTAAACCAAACAATACAAGAAAAAAAACTGAAGAATAAGAATGTAGTACTAACCCTATCTAGCACATGTGTGATAAATTAACAGGTTTTTACACAGGGAGACATCTATGTTCGTATGTGGCACAGCATTTAGGAACAGATACTCGCTCAATTTGGCGCTATTATTTCAAGTATCGTAACGATTGAGTTAGGTAATATTTCTGTCTTTGTTTTTTTTTTGTTAAAATGTTCTACGACTACTGCAGTATTGTACAACTTTAATTCCTTTACACTTTTCTGGCTGCAATCCAGGCGTAAATTTCAATTTTACTGAAGCAAGTTGGCATTTTTTTTGTTATAATAAAGAAGCATAAGTAGGACACGTAATTTGTTAATTGCGCTATTATCATGCTTTCTCGGTGCTGTTCAGCAAATATTCTGTGAAAACTAATTTTTTTAACAATAGCATGTAGCCGACGACGGCTTGCAATATAAAAAAAATTTGCAGTAGAGATCGCCTAAGAACCTTTACTTACAACTTCACCTCAAACAGCACTCATGAATCTCACATTAACTTGTGATAACATTTTCAAAAATCGCTTGCACTATCTACGTAAATGAGTGTACATTTAAACATACATACATATATTATACGTAAATGAGTGTACATTTAAACATACATACATATATTATACGTAAATGAGTGTACATTTAAATATACATACATATATTATACGTAAATGAGTGTACATTTAAACATACATACATATACATATATATACATAGAAAGTCCAACCGGACAGCGCTAAAGATTTGCAAAGTCTTTTCTAAAAGGATCACAAAATACTTATTAATTAATATTGAATATTTATTACTTATTTATTTATTATTATACATTTCATTATAATGAACATTAAACATTAACAAAATATAATTAAGATGAGTGTAAACATAAACTCCGTCCAGTTTGACCGCACGCCGCGCGCCGTCGACTTACATTATTACTAAGTAATTAATACACACAAATGTATTACTACATGTTACAACATGTGCCTATAGAAGTAGACTAAAATTTCCCATTGTGTTACTCGATTATATTACCTAGTCGTCTGCAAAGATGAATTATCTAAATACGTCCCTATGTAGATAGGTTCAATATAAAACGTTCAAAGAAGTCTGAACGCTGGCTCAACCGAATTATTCCCATAGGTACAATCGCACTCAGCCGGGGAGTTTTGGGACATATTGACACAGTCCTAATCTACGTACGTAAGTGTTTGAGGTGCAATTCGTACGGCAATAAAACTTGAGTGTCCCGGAGAGTGTGTGCTCCACACGTTTAACGTTGTCTTCGCCTCTCACAAAAATAGGTATATACTCTTGGTGAGTATACTATGCGTACTGGCGAGAGGAAAATACGTGTCACAATTAAAATGTTTTTGTGTAGTTTACTAACCCATCCGTTTGAAATTTGTGTAAGAAAAACGGATATTATGGAAAATATTTAAATTGTCTTTACAGCAAGAACACCAAGCGATGGATGCACACTAAGTGAGCATTGTAGTCCAATATACTTAGGTCTTAGCTCAAACGTCAAAGCCTGTAGCAAAATAAAATAAAAAAAGGTCTATCGGTTTGTAAACTGAACGGAAGACCTTAAATTTTATTTGTATATAACATTAAAAGCAAACATTATGTATATTGCCGGGTTGGTGCGTTCTTTTATTAAACTAAATTAGAGACCATTTTTGCTAAGAATTCTCGTAATACGTACTTTAGAGAAGCGGGTTTAGTTACAGGTACTAAAACTGTAATTTAACTCTTTGTTTGTGAATTGCACCGACACACGGATGTCACCTAACTACGGATGTCAACTAACAATATACTATATTAAAGGATACCAAGTGTTAATATTTATGGATGGACAGTCATAGTCTTGTAGGCTATGGGTTCAAAACCAAACGCTCACCTCTTTCCTTATAAAATTACGTGCATTCTAAAGACTTGCTGTAGTGTTAACGGAAAATATTGTGTGGAAAAGTACACACTTTAGACTTAGGCTTAGTACACACCTTAGACTCGTGAAGTTTGTCAATCCACACTTGGCCTAGCGTGGCGCACTACGATTATAACCTCTCTCATTGTGGAAGGAAAACAGTGTATAAGAATAGGACGATAAAAGGATCGAAGGACCGTGATAATGATTATGATATTTGTGAAAATTGAAAATGAAAACCTAGTGGTGACCACAGCAGACAAAGCACACGTGTTATTGTTTCGTCAAATCACGTGTCTCCCGAAAATAATTTTGAAATTTAACCTCAAAACACGGACCACTCTTTGTTTCAAAGGAAAATTAAATATTTTATGCTCACATATCGTAGTCTCGTCCTGAATAATTACGGAGCGTATAATAACAAAATTAATAATCAAAACGCTTAACCATCCTGCGGTGAAGCTAATTAACACCTGCTTTCGACGTAATGAAACTCGCTTCATAGGAGTAAATACTAACGAGCCGAGCGTAGTCGGTACGCGGTTCATTTCTTAACTAATGCATAATATGTATATACGAGTACAGGGACACACCTGCATGGTCACTACATACGGTGAACAAACATTACGTCAATTCTTCCAGTTTTGCAGTAGCGATTTAATTTATTTTATATCACTTTTTAGTCAATTTTTAATATTATCAAATATGTTGCATATTATGTGTATTTGTTAAACATGTTGTTTTGAGTTCCGTTAGGAATTTCGATTGTATCGAAAATGCATCATCTTTACATTACAATTTACTTACAGTTTCATGACTTACATTGAAGTCAATTTGCTGATACATTCGTTTGTTTGCACGATCACGGATTATTTTAATTATACGCTGTATAAAAAATAAAAAGGGAAGACGTTCCTAATTTGAACACGAATCTCGCAATTATCGCTCTAAACTGTCGAGTCAATCGTCCAATTCAAGATCTCAGCGAATAAGATTAGAATTTGTTCAACACGACGCACGGAGGGGATGCGAAACAAAGAAAAGCCCTGTAAGGGCGGGCGGGGGCATGCTTCAGTCACGCCGGGGCGCTCGGCGTAGCAGGACGCGTTGCCGCCCGCCCTCGCACGCGACTCTCTATTACGCGTAACCGTGAATGTGAACAGTGAAATAACATATTATCTATTAAACAAATATTTTTCGTAAGTTGCCTGATATTTATGTGTATTGGCCAGTTGCGATATTTCACGCCGTACGGATAATGATAACAATGTGACACATTACACATAATTCAACTATGGCCGGCTTGCGGATTTTGAACGGTGAGTTTCGTCCTCTTCCTGTTACACAATGAATTGCGGACGATATTGTAAATTGAATATTACCGGGTGACGCCGTTAAAGGGGGAAACGTACGGCCTTTTTCGGGCGTCACGTGCTAATGTAAACAAACTGCGAGGTGTGTATATTGTTACATCTTGTTTACATAAATCGTCTCTCCTTTTGCTTCGTGCGGTTGCTTCGAATTAACAAAATTGTTATCGAACGGTGTTTATCATGTCATGTTTACATTTGAACTTTCAAAAAACGGGTCGTACAATATGAATTGAACTGTATATTAATGAAATCTGTTTTTAACATGTAAGTAAACTTTAGTGGTACGTTGTTAAATATATATAATATTATTACTAATAAATGTAATGGGAATATATTTAAGTGCTATAGTAATCTGACCACTATTTACTTTAAGGATTGTTGTCGTTATACCAAATTTGCGTGACATCCAAATGAATAATTTAACGTAATAGACGGTAACGCATTAGAAAATTAGATTTCTTATTAAATTGAAATATTTATTAATTATATCCTGAATGTGAAAATCTGTTAAAATATTCATAGTAAACGTTTTTTAATTGAGTATCTGAAGTGAAGCATGACTACAAATATTTTATCCAAACTTTATTTCACTATTCAGAGATATGTTTGTTGTTGTTTACATTTAATTTACATCTACATTTTTAATTTTATTAATGGATTAACTATTTAATCACATGCCATGAATCAAAGTAAAGTTGATTAACAAAATAGTTGAAGCTCAAAAAGATTTAGGGTGCGAAATTTCCCCTACGATTTCCCTTTCTTTGATGTCTCCACGTAATGATTGCACGCACGAACGACATCAGAATTGCATTTACATTTACAAAGAAATGATTTCACAACAAAATTAAACCAAATTTAGCAGTGGATTTATTTATACTAAGATACGTTTGTGACTACCAATCTTAAAAGTACACAAGTTAAACAGAATGTTAAAAGGAATTATAAATTACTGAATTGATTTAATATTGACAATGCTATTATTTAAATAAAGTAAATTCTAAACAAATCGAGCTTTAAGGAAAGTTGAAGGTATAATGAAATATCTTCTTTTTTTTCTATTTTGTGTTATTATAGTTTAACCTGTACATAGTAATCTATGGAATAAAGATTTTGTCTATTTCTATATTGATACTACGTTATATTGCTGATTGATAGATAATAATATATTAACTATAGAGTAGATAAAAAGAAGCATTAAAAGAACAAAAGATCTACAGTTGATTATTAAACGCAACAAACTTAAAATGTTAACAATTAAACTGAAACTAACAAACAAGTGGGCCATTTTTTAATAAAGCGTAACGGTAAGTAGAGAGGCTTGCGATGTTATTTTTCAGTTTAAAGGGAGCAACAAAGGCGATTTACAAAAATTGTGCGTCAGACTCCTGCCGAGGGTGCGTCGCGCGCGCGGTTTAATGATA
>DWFY01000045.1:0-13721 GCA_018246875.1 Creonpyge creon creon | reverse complement strand
CCTGGAAATTTGGGTCAATCAATGTTCAATACATATTGATCCCGGTGTGTATAGAAATTTATAGTCAATGGAAGTAAAGGGGCGTTTCTAATGTCCGTTAATACTCACGTCGCGGAATTGTACAAGCCCCAACTCTCCGAGCTCAGACACGCATGCATAAGCCGCTTCACTCTGAAGAAAGAGTTGGCACAAAGTCATTTCCTCACTCCTAAACAACGACCCCATTTTGCTGGCTTTTTATTCACTATACAAAAATTAAAAACCCGACAGGGCTCCGTGGCATCCGTCTGCGACCTGCGACAGACTACAACGGCGACGAAACCGAAATAAAATCTATTGATTCTGCTTTCGCAGCAGACTCGTCATCCACCCGCAACGCGACATATAAGCTGGGTGGGGATGCCAACGCAAAAATGTCAAATGACACTTGCAAAACAAAGATAATAAGCTTTTTTGAGTAACTAATATAGAAACATCTAAGACAACACTCTCAAATAATATATATGTTTATATAAAGTAATTAAAAAATAGTTTTGATACATGTAAAATAAAAGAATAAAGGGGTTTTTGTAAAATAATTAATTCATACCTAGCTCCATAAATTTAAACCATATGCTTCCTATTAAAAAAGAAATCTTATTTGAAATTGTTGACACCTCACTGATCAGTTCTTTCTCTTTCTGACATCTGTGTTAGTATTTACCTATCTTTAACTACGTCATCCTTGAGTATATTTGCCGAGTGTCTTTCAAATTTATTCGCATAATACTCATACCCATAATACGAGTGGGTGTAATAAATTGAGGTTAGATCCTAGATTGTAATAAAAATATAATATTATATTTAGATCACGAATGGAATAGTGAATGAAAAACGACTCGCCATGGTAATGTATCCAATAAGACAGTCATAGAACACTGTAATCATAGATATATTTCAGTTTACAATACAAGATTATTATATATTTTTAGGCCTTTCTGGACCCTCAACTAGTTATAACACTTATCATGGTGTCGGTGATACAGAAACTAGGCAGGTATTCGTTTGCGAGGTGGTTGCTGTGTTCACAAGGGTTGTATCGTTACTTGCACCCTGATAACAGTGAATTGAAGGCTTTAGCAGGAGTGCCCAAAGAAAAGCCAAAAGGGAAGAAAGGCGGAAAGAGCGAACCGAATGGCAAACCGGAGACGTTCCACATTCCCCGAAGTCTCGATGTCCACTTAGATACTGCACCTGTCACTACATCAGATGTGGTCCATTTAAAATTTTATACGGAATATTTGTGGATGGTTGATTTTTCACTTTACACCGCCATTGTATATACTATGTCAGAGGTAAGCAGTAGCCAGCACTTATTAATGACAATTACTTTCTTTCAAATGAAAATACATTATGTGTACATTATCAATGTGAACCCTCAAATGTCTTATATATTTAAGCCTTGGATAGATCACATGTACTATAGTATCAAATTTTTTTATTGTTTTGGTACAATCAGATGTTAGTTACTATGTCTTGAGACAAATTTATGATAGTTGTGGAACTGATTTTAATTTTATTTCACATATCTAATTTTAGAATGTAACATCACACCTGTAATGCAGAAGCGGTAGGCAGAGGAGTGTATTACAGTCACATGTTTCACCAGTTATGTTTGTCCCATCAGGGAGTAGGTGGCAAGTCTATTGACATACCCCACAAATCAGACTGAGCCACTACTAAAAAGTCTAGGTTAGAAAAATCCAATAGTACCAGATTCGGGATTTGAACCCTGGACCTCTAGATAAGCTGCCATGCTTGAAACAAACACGATCAAGGCAGTTATAAGTCTAATTTTATAATTTCACAAAAATGAATTTGTTTATCATTATGTGTTATTAATGTATTTATTATCTATATATTACAGATCTACACCACCATGTTTCCGCTGAAGGAAGAGTTCAATTTAAGTATGGTGTGGTGCTTTTTGGTTGTACTATTCTCCTTGTATCCTTTTGAGTGTATTGTAAACTTTTAAAATCCCTGATGGAGAGTAGGGCTGTTATCTGCATATGCAGAAGTTGCATAAGCTGCCACACCGTTTGCACGCAGACAGGCAAGGTAAAAGATGAAATATACATAAACGATGAAAATATGAGCTCTCATATATTTATTGATAGCAACAATCCGAAAAGTAGGCAAATATGTCCTGTACTCTTTTCTGTAATATCAATGTCTGTTTTATCAATTAAAGATTGGGAGGGAATAAAAAACATTTCATTAGTATTATTTGTACAATAATATACATTAGTATTAATTAGTACAATAATATAAATATATATTAATACAATAGTACAGTAACAATTCATTAGTATTACATTAATTAAATAAAAAACTTTTCATGAATACTAATGAAATGTTTTTTATTCCCTCCCAATTTTTGTTATACAACAGGTAGATAATATTCATCATACAAAACATGAATTGATGACTCACTTTTCTGTCAAATATGGGTGTGCATAGCGTGTATCATCTTTATAATGTACAATGTTATGTACAAATAGCCTTTGATCGACAAACACATCAGGGCTAGGAACATTTTAGCTTGTCTTGTATACTGTATACAAAATTTTGTGTCATAGTTGTTGGGGAATAGTCAACTTAGAGTAGTAGCAAGGAAATTTGTTAGAATTTGACATATGTTTGAATCAATAATGTGTATCTGAAGCCGGAAATAATTCCTTAGCCTAATCTACAGTAAGGTCCTCTTATCATTAACAAAGCAATACTTTACAAATGACGAGTCAATGGGGGAGAGATCCACTTGCATTGTAGCATTTTGTGTATTCTTACTTATCGCCATGATGGTCCTCATCGTGGACGAATCCAATTTGGAAGTGGGTGTGGACCAAGCATATGACAGCTTCTATGAAAATGCATCGAAATTCTTGGAGAATCAGGGATTGTCGTCTGTGTAAGTATTATTATTATAATTATTTTTAGTTCATTTTTTGGTGAGATGACATTCTGCGAAACGCTGCAGGCAGAAGATGGATGCGGCGAGCCGAGGACAGAACATGATTGCACTCTTTGAAGAAGGCCTATGTCCTGCAGTGGACTGAGACAGGCTGATGATATTGATGTTCTTATTTCATTGCTTGTTAATTGTTACAAGTGTTATTTGGCAGAAATCTTTTGATAATTAAAGTTAAGTTAAAGTTATTTTCCATTTTTCTGTTACATATGATGTACATACTTTAACTTAATTATTACTATTTATCTGTTTTTTTCTTATTGGCATTATTAAGATATTTCTTTCTATATGTTACAGAAAACAATATACAAGAGCCTCTTTCAGCTTATTATTTAACATAGGAGGGCCTATGTCTAAACTAATCGCAAATTGTATTACTGCCCAGAATCCATATACGTCATACTACCCATGATGGGTACCAATATGCAAGGGAAGGCTTGATAAATGCATCTTGGTAAAGGTACATGTCACCAGTAAGATAAGGTTAATTGGAAGTTTGATCGAACCACCAAAGCGTCAACAATGAATGATTACTGCTTAAAATCCACCCAATGTCGGACTAAAGGTAACAAAACGAACGCTTACATAACAGTGTGCCGCAGTAACGCTTATTAACAGACAGAAAGAGAAACTAACAGAAGGTAGAAGAAGGTTTAGATAAACAAACAGAAGGTTATAATCATGAAACTAATAGAATTAACGTTTGGTTTTAACTTTTTGTTGTTACAAATACAAATAGGTATTATACATTGTAAAAAAATACAACTGTATAAGAGAACGGCCTCGTTGGTCGTGTGGATTGCAAGCGCGACTGCCGATCGAGAAATCCTGGTTTCAAATCCCGGGTCGGGTACTGTTAGATTTTTCTAATTTAGATTTTCTAGTTGTGACTCTGAGTCGGGATGTGTCCCCGGTGTATGGCAATAGATTCACCACCTATTCCATAATGGGACGTAAACGTAACTGCTGAAACGTGGCAGTGTACTACATTCCTCTGCACACCTCTTCGGGAATTAGAGGCATGATGTTACGTTTGTATAAGAGAAGAGACAAAGGATTTTATCTTCATGTTATTTCAAATAATGTAACTGAGGCCCCAATGATGATGGTGATTTTAAACGGTTGAAAACACTAAACAGCCCCAATTTATAGCGCACGAGTCCCAATAGCACTATTAACCCTCAAGTGTTCGTCGGATCGGACAGTGGAAACAACCAATGAATTCATGGTTTTCGATGGGAATGTGTGTGCAGATATTGTACACAAAAACAAAAGACAAAATTTTTCATTATTAAAAGTACGTTATTAGCGATATCGAACCACCCACAATCTATTATGCTCTTTCCTCAATTGTACTATTAAATTAATCGTTTAAAGTCTTGTCCAAAATTTTATACTTGCTAAAAATTTTGGATTGCAACGATCAATTGCTATTGCTAACTGAAAGATTCCAATGCACTGTACCACTCGAATCTAATCGCGCCACATCCTGCAAAAATCAATGGTGCACTCACGTAAGGCTTTTAAAATTGTTCTGCCACAAAAATACCAGTTTTGTTCTGAAACCAGAATCGTAATGATACCGTTTTTAAAACTAAAAAAAATACGGTTTTATCGCACACTGGCCGCAATTGCGCTATTAGCCCGCTGGCGAGCTTCGGATACTGAAATCAATGACTCGTTTATATTAGCGGTTCTGATGCAGAATTATTTACCAATGGCATTCGCTGTAGGTTGAAGTTCGGTTTGGTTCAGTGCTCGCATATTGGGTTAGTACCTAGTCACAGTACAATCGGTATAGAACTAAGCTTCCATTTCACTATTTATTCAAGTAAACAATTTGCTTTTTCAAAACGGGAAAAGAGTAAAAATAAACAACTTGCTACATACACGTCCATTATAAATCAATGACGGAAATAGATGAAACCTGTTACATAACGGGTAGGCAGGAATAACAAAAACACAAAGTAATAGTGGATTTTGCACGGAAAACAGGGAATAAAAATTCATGAGAAGAAATGGTATTACTGGCCAATAATGGTCCGATAGTCAGTAGAGGCGTGAAACCGAAAGAATCTAGTTACGTTTCAATCTCGAGATGAGATGGACGAGCTATTTCCGATTGGTCTGATGCTTTTGTTGGTTCTTTTTTCCCTAAAAGTGTAGAAGTTGAAGTGAGTATAATATTTAGTTGCGCCTCTGTTGCGACTTTATATATAAGAGACTATCGACATTACTATCTTAACCATAAATGGCTACTTGTTTTTATCATCTTAGTCAGAGAGAAGGAACGTGAGACGTGCCTAATCTCATGCGTATATATATACATGTATGTATATATTTAAACAATGGTAGTTCCATTATAATTTTATATCATCTATTATTTGTATATAAAGATTGGTTTACGGCCATGAAGGCCCTTAAATTTGTACCATGCTGACATAACATGCATTCATTCGGTTACATAGTTTCACTAATACATTTCCCCTCTATGATATATACAGAAAGTTAGAATTGAATTAGTAAATACAGAACGTACGCTATGACAAAGTTCCCCTTAAAGCCGTCAAGCATACTATCCACGACCTGCTAAACTTTTTAATGCCGTTGATCCACTTTGAGATAGATAGATGAGATGATGGCAGAGTTACCACAGCTTTAACTTCGAAAAACTTAATACGCAGCTTGAAAGTAATCTAGAAACCGTTACTGTACATTGTGTATGAAATTTTCATTTTGGTCCTTCGAGCCGGATCAAATGTGTAGGGTAGGAAACAATACCCATAGCGTATTCTTCTGGAAACGGTTCGCATGCAATACACGAAGGCTGTGTTTTAAACGTAACTCGCATATCTGGCTCGGGGCCAATTTTTCATGTTTTTTAATATTCGCGATAGCACGGCGCGGAAACAACAACATTTATTGGTGCGTCTCGGCGGCACAACTTGTTTATAAATAAACGCTCTACGCAGTCGCTCGCGCTGAGCCTCGATAAAAACAATTGCGCAAAATGAGCAATCATTTTTACGTAATGTTTCATCTTGTCTGCCTCGGACTTGCTGCTTTTATGTTTATCTCTTGTGTGTGTATACGTATGTATGTTGTATTTTGCATTCCAGCAGAGGCTGTTGTTACTTTTGAATATGAATGGAGCACGATACAATACATTACTGGAAGACTCTCTTTGCATGTTGCACTGCGTTTGAAGCTGCAGTCGATGTATTGGTTCAGTTCTTTGTATAAATTATGCTGAAGATAAAAATGTTTAAGTACACCCGCTAATTTATAATTTATAAATAATGTTGCTTATCTCAAAACTTTAATTATATTCAAGTATTTGACCGACTCGTTGGTCGTGTTGGTTGCAAGCGCAACTACCGATCGAGAGATTCTGGGTTAAAATCCCGGGTCGAGTACAATTTGATTTTTCAAACTTAGATTTTCTAGTAGCAGTTTCTAATAGTGACTCGTAATCTGAATTTATACCCGGTGTATGGCAATATACTCACCATCTATTCCTGGTGGGACGTAAACGTAACTGGTGAAACGTGGGCGTGAACTACACTTCTCCTATCTCTTCAGGGATTACAGGCCTAAAGTTACGTATGTTACCTTTATAACAATTAAAATTAATATACTCTTTTCATTATTTGAGTTGATGGAAACAGTTATTACATTATTATCTCTGGATATTTAAATACATTAGATAAATCCTATTAAAATAAATGAATATTATATGAACTTGATCTCAAACATAATATAAACATCGGTACATTGTTTGCGTAGATCTCTTGATAGCGCTAGAACCAGCGATCGCTTATTAAGATATACCAAATTGCTCGTTAGTCTCACAAACGGCGTCCACTGGAAGCGAGGTTCTTGTGAAAGCTTGTAATGTTCCATAAGGGGTGCAACGTGAGGGTATTAGCAACTAAAATGTGTTGAAACCACGTTATATTATGTAATCAGAATTTTTGTTCGTAGACAAGGTTGTCGTAAAATATCTCAGCAAAGCTTTAGCGTCATTCAAAATTCAAAATGTATACACGTCTAAGAATATGGACATACAATCCCTCTTCTATGAATATCATGTATGTTATAGAATAGTTACAAGAACATGTACTAATAAGTTATCGTATCTGAATGAAAAATCTGGTCCAAAAACGACCTGTGTTTTATTCGGACCGAATAGATTACTAGTATCAAATTTATAAGGAAAGTTCAGATGTGAGTTCTCTAGTTAATTATCTATTGTGACCCCACGCTCGCTCATGTACTGTCAACAATACCTGAAGGTTAAGTAATATTATCAACTTTACCAATTTGTGCAAACCTTAGATTTAAAGTCAGAGAAATATTTAGTTTAAGCTAATTAGTATTGAAACTGAATATTTAGCCAGACAAGACGCAGTTAAACGTAATTCGAATCACAGAGATGTCATTGAAAATATATAATAATATTGAATACTAGTAAATTTAATATTCTTACATGAAAAAATATAATTAGCTGTTGTCAATGTAAAAATAATTTCGTCTACAAATAAATAACTTCAGAAGAACAATTTGAAAAGTTCCAAATTTAATGATATAACTTTTAAAGAAGCTTGGCACGGATCAGACGGTACACAATCAACGTACAATGACGCAACGGTCATTTCATATGTGAGGACATATATAATTTACATAATCTATGCTGCATCACATATATCAAACGTCTCGTTATCTTCGTAAGCTGATCAACGTTATCTAAATTAATAAACACTTATTAATCTACTTCATCATGACATAAAGTTCATCACAACCAAATCATTCAACCAAATTGAAATTGAAATGTAATAATGATAATTAATTAAACAATTGAAAATTTGGACCATCATTTGGAGCACCATCAATATTTTTTTACCGAATCAGCCTTAATCATCATCATCAGGAACCCTTTTATCGTTCCACTGTTAAACACGAGTCTTCCCTTTCCCAGAATGAAAGGAGGTCTGTAAAATTTTACAAACACTTGATTTTTATTGAAGAAAAATACATACCGCAGTTTTACCAAGATAGAAAAATTTCAACATGAAGAAGATAAGGAAATTGGTAATCTCGTTTAATACTTTATCTAGAAGTAACCTTAATGAAGATAAGATCAGAACGACGATGAAAAGAAATAGTTTTAAAGGTCCATCGTCAGCTAACGAGTTGCATAAAGATGAGCAATTAGATAATAATCAATTCATTGAATGAAGAATAGATCTATCTGATTGTAAGCCTTCGATAGAATACATTGACGGGATGGAAATTTCCATAATTCCTGTTAAGAAACTGTCTGACTTGTAACATGTAATCGGTTATTCCAAAAATGACATCATAGATACTGTCAAGGTAGATATAATATAAGCAAGGCTACATTTAATTTGTCATTCGATGTAATGAACATCTGCTATTTAATTAGGGAATATCGTCAAGGTTATATTTAAACGTTAAATCATTGGTCATCGATTTCACAACTTTTATCATTGAAAATAGTAGCATTCTGATCAAAACGTCCTGACATTTTTGTATTGTCCTCAAATGCACTTAATTTATTATTTTCATCTAAATTTAATAGATTATAGTAAAGTAAATTATCGCCTATAATTTACCCTCTCATAGTGTGACATATTACTCAGTTGCGCAACGCATCATGTAGGTACGAGTGGAATTGTGCCAAGTGTTATAAATGTTTGATTTCGTGCCACGAACAATTTGATTTCTGACAATTTTACTATCCCCCGGATCGAGGTTTATTCCGCTTTTGTGATGAATTTTTATCGCCGCATTTGTATTTGTAGTAATAACTTCCAGTGGATACATATTGTTTTTGACTTTAACATTATTTTGTTTTATACATTGTACTGGATTTTATTATGCATCAATGTGATTAGGTTTTTTAAATCAAAGACGAAACGCCGAAAATGAAGTTAAAATACCTGATTTTTTTAAAATAATATGTAGATAGTTGTACAATGAAAATACTTTAATAATGTGTTTTTGGCGCGAAAATGAGTAAACATGTGGTCGTGTGTGTCAATATTGGACCATTCTCACCGGGGCCCCGTTCCTTTATTATAAATAAATGTACGTGTAATTAAATGGGTAGTGCTAAGCCTAAACGTGGGATGGTCTTTGGTGTACACGGTAACCTTATTGGTCAAAATTAACAATCTCCAGGGACGCTACGTTTTCATTTGGCTTCGCAATCGCAGGTACCTCCTCAAGGGACTCTGACTCCGTATAGATTTCAATGGCTCGCCTTTTCAAGAAGGGCCTTTCATGGTAATACCAATTTACTGTAAAGGTTGTTAGCGTGTAATTGTTCTTTTAAAAACTGACAGTGGATTTTCTGTCCGTTAGAATAATAAAGAAACACTACAAATAGTATTTCGTTGTGAAATTATTTACGTAAAGCAAATTTGCTGTAAACAAATTTTGTGTGTAATCTTTCTTTTTCAAATATTTGTCAGTGATCGTCTGACCTTTAGAACATAGTAATGGAACTTTCTCCAAGCTCTGTTTTATTTATTTGGTTACCATTTGTTCAAATTGACATAAATTGCTAACTAATATTGAGACTAGCGAAGTCTTAAAGCGGGAGATTATGAATAACGGACTCGAATTGTTATACTCAGCAAATTGAATAAAACTTGACACTCATAAAACATTCTAGAATAAAAAAATATCATGGATTAATTTTTAGGGCATAACCACATCTTTCAGACCAGAAGACCTAAACATTGTTTTAACTGTTGCTGCTTAACAGCAGTAGTGCAGCTAGCGAACCTAGGATAAAACTCTATCCACCACTTGAAACCAATATCTGAATTTTATTCATGATATAATTTATGTAACACCACATATTAAACTATATCAAGATCAAATCGATCGCATTCTGCACGGTCATATCAATTGACGTTCATTATGTTCAAGTATATTTAAAGAATCTACAAGGTTATTATATCATAGTAAATAAACTGCATTCATTAAGAATTCCGATGTTCAATTTTCTCAAATGTCGTTAAGTTCTTGCATTCGCTATCAAATCACGCCCACGTACAATACACTGTATACTTAATTTGTTTTTTCATATCATGTATATAGGACTATAGATTATTATTAGCATTATATAATCACGTCAAGTCTCTTACGTTTTAGCCAGAGAGTACTGAGTGCCAAATATCTCTATAATTACAGACATCATGTGATGTTAAAGAGAGATGAACATCACTCCGGTATCTCTACAAAGGGAAAGGCCGAGGAATATAGTTCACTCCCGGAGTGTGTAATTAAAGACGTAACTGAAAATAAAGATTTTTTTAATCCAATACATATATTAAATGAATTAAACAGCTTTTAACAAATCGATTCAGAAATTTAAAAAATGTCTATACTAGCTTATATAAGGCTATTTATAAAGGCCTCCGTTCATTGATCTTGAAATTCTGGTACCGGCTTAACGTTACCAAGGTTCGTTAAGTTTTCATGCGTCCAAATTTCTCGCCCCCAGAGGACCACAGTTTCCGGCAGGGTTTTAATGCTCCGTTTACTCTACTTACTATATTTTATCAATTAGTCTTGTGCTTTCCCATAAAACTTTTTCTTTGCTCATCCCAGTTTTGCATTACTGAACTCTCGAAGGAACAAAAAAATATCTTGGAACATCTCCACACACGGCCATTTCACCTCCAACTAGGCAGATCTTGTTTTATGATAACCAGACAGAATATAATAATATCCAAAAAAGAATTGTTGTATTTTCATATACTTATGTTATCAGCCCATTTCCAGTTTGTCTGATAAGTAATCATAACAGAAGGGTTACAACCATGACCTATATTTAGATGATTTTCTAGACTCACACCGTAAACTAACACTTGCGTCCATTATAGAAATATTTGTCCTAGGTATCAGTTAATCCTAACTCAGCAGTTAATCCTAACTCAGCAGTCAGGGTCGCTGAGCAGAGGAACATAAGGCCAATTGGCCAATACATCAGAGACACAACCAATGAAAACAAAGTATTGATATTGAACGTATGTGATTCAGGTGTCTAAAGTATTGTATATCAATTTGGGATTACATTGGATTCAATAAAGTGACCTTTCAAAAAGTTTCAGGTTTCTCGAAAGTGCCTGAAGGTCGATAAATTGCCTAAATTTGTACGAGTAGCGACTTGAGAAAAGTTCCGTTTAGATTTATAATGTTCTGTATACAATAGTGAGCTATTTCAAATTGTTATATTTTTTATAAAATTATACCTACTACATGACAATCTTATATTGTGTAGGTTGGTAATGCGTTTCTTAATGTTTTTTTATTTATTTATTTAGCGATAGGCTCGCGTTTGACTGCTATCTTACCTGATGGAAAGCAAGATGCAGCCTAGGATGTAGCACACTTGCCTGGAAAGTGCCTAATTACTCTTGTCTTGAATAATTCCAAGTTGTACGAATTGAGAAAAATAGATGCCGGCAGGGAATTCCACTCTCTCGCAGTCTGTAGCAGAAATGATTTGACGTACCGTTTCGTCCTGTTCCCCTAAACAGAACGAAACAGAATCCACATCTTACACACACCCGGAGGGGTGTCTGTAAGATGTGGATGGTACCCTACCGTTCTTCTAGACGTCTGATGGTAGAAAGGCGCAGGTGGAACCATATTATGAAACTCTTGTGCGCACTCTCCAAAATGTATCCGATAGAAGCCTGCAAGACGAGCAACGACAAGACAACAACGACAAGGCTAGGCAGTTTGCATTCTATAACTTTGTCGTTACCAATAAGTCGTCTAGCACGTTTTTCCACAGAGTTCAAGGCATCCAGCTGGTATCTAGGGGATCCATCGCATAGGCGGCAGCAATACTCCATGCAATATCCGGTTTGCGCTTGGTATAAGACGAGCAATTGCTCGGGACGTGAAGTACCGTCTCACTTTGTTCAAGATGCCAAGTTTTTTCGCCATCGTTTTCGCCGGAAAATCGATGAAGCGGCCGAAGTTCAAATTGGCCGACAGATCCAATCCCAATGGAAACAGAAGGTATCATCTATCATCCATTTATCATCTGTACGTACGACATGTATGCGTTAAGGACCACACGTTCACTCAAGAAATCGGCAATCCAGGTGGATTGTGCAGATGCATAAGTTAGCGGAAAGTCCGTAAAAGGAAAGTTTGCTCAGGCAAACTTCGTGCCAAACCCTGTCAAACGCTTAAGAAATATCGAGGGACACGGCGAGAGACTCACCTTGTCTTTCGACGGCCTGCCCTCAAATATGCGTGTCATACGCAAGAAGATCTCCAGTGGACCGGTGTCGACGAAACCCGTATTGGCGGTCACTGATTGGTCGTGGCTTTCAAATGGTTTTATATGAACATTTGATTATTGTTAGTGTATGTAAAAGAAGCACATCACGTCTATAAGGATAGGATAGGATTTGGCACTCGTGCTCTCTGCGTAACTTGTAATGGACCTAACGTGATGATGTAATAATAACGACAGATATAATAGTTGATAATAATAATATCGTAATCTTTGAGACTCAAGTCCGCAGATATACCTAAATTTCCGATGCAAACATAATTCCTAATCGGAATATTATTCCAATCGTTGATCGTTTCAAAGAACGCAATATTCTTTTGGTACTACAATACTTTCTACAGAAACGCCAACAAAAAGCTCCAGTTATCTCGACAGAGACATCTAAATTTTACCGCCATTAAAATTTATTCGGTCATATCGCGGCACCATTACCATAAACAAACAATCGTTTTCTTCGACTCGAGAAAAGTGGTCTATTTTGTACTTTGTACGGACTATTTTGTACTTGACGTTCTACAGACTGATAGTAGTAAAATGTGTGTACTATTCGATCTACCTTCTGCTTCACAAGTTTACATTACAAGGTAGATTTTCTTAGAAATTGCGAGAGGTTTTCGATGTAACATTTACAATGCCAAACGACTTTGATATTAAATTCTCGACCGGATGAAATAATGTTCTCCGCTTGGATATTGGATATACTTCAACAATTCTATACATTCAGCTTTTGTTCTTATTAAAACTACTATTTTAGTCTCATATAATATTCCAATCCTGCTTCGAAAATCAGTTTAGGCAATCATCCATCCATTATGTTGTTTTCTGAAATAAAGAAAAATAAAATACTAAGACAATTTAGGCCTTTGAAGTTAATGGTCAATCTGGCAATGAATCTGTAACTGACCACGGTAACCTGAAAATATTGAAGTGGTAGATATCTATCTACGTAATATAAACATATCTACGTTAGGTGGGGATAGGTATAGTAAAAAATATTCATTGCATCATCAATTGTTAAAGCAAGGGATTTGACTTCAACGATTTTCATACTCCCGTGTCCAACTAGACATCATGTCTACCACGACATAGACATAGTCTACCACGCTGGCCAAGTGCGGGATGGCAGACTTCACACACCTTTAGAGATTTTTTTTTTTACGGTGTGCTAGTTTCCTCATAACGTTTTCCTTCACCGTTATCATCATCATCATTAGCCTATTTCAGTCCACTGCTGGACATAGGCCTTCTCCAAAGACCGCCATCGCGCCTGTCCTCGGCTTGCTGCATCCAGCTTCTGCCTGCAGCCTTTCGCAGATCGACATCCCACCTGGCCGGAGCGCATCCTACACTACGTTTGCC
>DWFY01000044.1:0-13846 GCA_018246875.1 Creonpyge creon creon | reverse complement strand
TGCTATTAATGTCTAAAAGGAGCAAATTCGACTGAAAGCCTCAATAGCTCTGCTATGAGGTGTTTCAGTCTTGTCCATTCTTTATGGGACACCCTGTATATGCACATACGAGGTGGAATCTAACAGATGTACATACAGACAGAAAACGCGAATGAGATATCTTTATAAAACCGCAAAATATATATGTAATGAATATGTACGTATGTCTAATTACAAGTACACCTGTCTAAGTTTCTAATTGTTGTCATTATTCAACTCCAACAATACGAGGGCATTAGCGTTACGGTATTATTTTATGGAACTTTCGAGAAAGCAAGTACCTACTGAAATTATATACGAACGCGGTTAACTAATTGTTTTAAAGTGAAGAATTGTATGTATATACAATTATACACAACGTGGTGTCGCGCATTTTTAACATAGGGGTAGACAGAGTTACGGATTACCACCACTAGCTACAACACATTGTTTCCTCCTCTAGGTGATACTTTCAGTTACAATTTAGTAGCTGGCTACAAATGGTATACAGTACTGCACTTATTTTTCCCATGAAACGATTATTTGTAAAAAAAAACCTTAATTTGATAGTAATTTGTAAGTATACAGGCATAAGGGTACATAACCAAAATTGATGGAACGCATAGAAATATGTCGGGGATGTGTGTACAGTGAGCCGCCTGTATACTTCCTTTTGTTTATGTCAACAGTGAGACACGTGAGTAATCTGATCCCAATCACTTCCCGATATTAATATTTACATACAGGTGTGCGCGCGCATGTGTGTGTATGAGTACGGAATAATCATTAACAACAAGGCCGTCCGTCGAGACTTAATATAGTACATAAAAATATATATGACTATATTTATTTTCTATGCAAAAATCATTTCATTAGTTAAGATTCCAAGGTATAGAGTACCATCTTAGTGGGCGTAACACAAAAATGATAACATAACATCACGCCTGTATTTTACAGAAGGGGCAGGTAGAATCGTGTAGTAGGCTCACTTTTACTTACTACTCACATATATATATATACGTCCCATGAAGTAGCGGTTGAGCCTATTGTGATAATGATAAATGTAACAAATTAACAGACAATCATTTCAAGTCTCACCTGTGCTTCTCCTAAGCCAAGCTCGATGGCCTCGATGCTCTTGCGCACCAGGCTCGCCTTCTCGTGCTCGTGGTCCGTGTTGGCGGCGAGGCCGGCCAGCAGCTGCGCGTGCTCCGCTCGAAGCGCCTCCAGCCCCGCGGCGACCGTGCGCGCGCCGGCCACCATTTCCTCCTGCGTCATCGCCGTCATCCTGCCTAGCGATTCGATCTTCTTTCTGTTGGCAATCACCAATTGATATCATTAATACACGGATATGGCACAGGCGAAGAAATAAATCCAATAAGGAAATAGCATCAACAAACTTAAGTTAATGAAATCACAACATAAAATGCTGTTTAACAGCATATATCAACCCACATTCCGATGCGAAAAACCATAAATTGTGCCGCATGTGCCAATCGCAAATGAAAACAATACAATGTTCTTATCTCATTTTAAAATTAAACTGTTTGGCGAATTCGTAATCTCATTTATGCAATGTCTCATACGTTATATGTTTAATATACATACAGCAATAATTTTATTATTACACACAATTACTATAATAACACGCCACCTTTAATTCAAGACGTCGTAAAACTTATCGCCATATGCAATCGCTACGAAATATTCAAGGCATTTAGTTAACCCACATCGAAATTTTAATCAGTCCAGTGAGCGGACGTCAAAAGTAGAACTTGGAATAAATTAGTTAAAGTAATCTTAGGTCGTTCACCTAAATGCGCAAAATGATGCACTCGGAACTAGCGCTTGGATGTTTATTTAAATACTCGCATGAAGGCTAGCACGGTAAACTAATTAATGTACCATTATTTTAAGCGGCAAACACGCGGTATACTGAAGTAGGGCACTTATAACAACAGCGGAGCGGAGCGTTTCGTAACGTTCGGCTCAGTGTTCTGCCGGGAACACACTTGAGTCCACTGATGTTGTAAATGAATAAACACGTTTCTAATACTGTATTATTCTTTGAACATCGATGCTGCTTAACTGACCTATTATGAATTGTGCAGTACGATAATATTTAGGTAAGTTATAAGAAATAAAATACCCAACAAGCTAGCACCATGGAACCAATGCTTTGAATGTACTTTCCTATGAAACTATGATAAAGTCGAAACCTTTAATGTTAGAATTAAATCACGGAATAAATGCAAAGATTTTTTAATCTGTTATTCTACAACTAAAAAAAGAAACACTAAAACTTTCTACTTAATGGTTTACTGAAGAAAACACACCAGACGAGGCTAATTTAACTACAATAAAGATTATGAAATATCGTGCACTTATACCTACACGTATAGATCTACCAGAGGCATTGACATTTATACTCGCCCTGGTTATTAGACTTCAATGATTAATTTCTACAACAATACGGAAAACATTACATAAAATTGGTTTAAAACAAACCAATCCTTTAATTATTGAAAAACTGTCCAAAGATAATTTAAAACATCAGTGTTAGATTGTCTTAAATCTCGTTTCTTCTTTACTGTTTTATCGACAAAGCCATCACGAACCATATTATTCAAAATGAAAGTGGTTGTGGTTGAAAGATAACATAATAATTGTTATCTGGACAAGCATTGAACAAACCTGTCAGGTAGATGGACATTTGAAAGTAGCGTCTCGGATACGTACCGCGTTAATGATGACTTAGCCCGAAAATCTTTTACACTTCACGCTTTATTTATGAATATATTAGTGTCTGAGAGAAAGTTTACGAAAATGCCATTAAAATATTTCGTATATTAAAACAACTCTCTAGCAATGCCAATAGTGACGGCTCATCAGAATTTATTGCAGCGCTGGAACGCTCGAGGTCCACAAATAACTAGGCATTATTTTGTTACAACCTATTAGTTAAAACTCCTCAGCATGCGATGTCAGGATATGCACCTCATATTAAATATGAATGGTAATTAGGAATTGCATAACTATGAAGTCCCAAATAATATTTTAGGAGGAGGAAGAGGCTGAAGAGAAGCGCTGTAAGAGAATATTATCTAGCGTCAGGACAAACCAACTCATCATTTATCACAGTATCCACTTGTATTATTTTATTCACTTTGAACTATATATTTAAGGTAATTAACATGGTATTATTATTTGTCAATGAATGGAGACTTAAGATTGCATTGTAAAGCAATAGTAGGAAATACAGCCACATTGTTAATTAACTAAATTTTATCGATATAACGAACAAGAAACATTGCGTCTTGCCGCTAGTCAAAAACCAAATCGAAAAAAATAATTATAATCCATTTAATAAAACACAGTTTACAATCAAATGCTTGGTTAATGTTATCAGTGTTTGAGCTTTACGAAAACTATATTTTCAAATTGAAATTCAACTTTTTAATATATTCCAGGAGAGAACTAGAAATTATTTAAAATCTCTTCCAGAAGGCATTTCAGGAGAATTGCTTCTTGTATTATATTAAAACACTTTCAATCTAATTATCTGTTATGTTACGTATCTGTTATTCTATTTCTTGTGCGGTTAATACATTATAAGTTACACAAATATGATCTTGATACAATGTTTCCTGACGTCACGGTCATACATAATACAGGAATCTGACACTCGGGTTAAAACAACCTGAAGGCTCGTCACTGTACTTGAACACAGGTGTAATTATGACAATTAAAACATATGGCAAAAAGAAGAAAAAAATAAATATAAATAACTGTATTGTACGGTTATGAAACAAAAATATAAAAAAACTTTTTACTGGGAATATAATTCACACCTTATCAATCCAGTTTAGGCAATCAAGTCCGAAAATTATCATTCATCACAGTCCATTGAACACGGACGCATACCGAATAGTTGAATATCACATTGCTTTATAACTGGAAACATGTTGTGCAATGAGGGGCGCGCCAAAATGTAGCGAGGAGACGACACGCCCTCGACAAGTTCGTTGCTCGGAATTGTTGAGTTCGATATTTGTGTATTGATACTATTCACGTACACAATTTCCACTACACCAAATGAAATGAACCATGGCAGTGAACCATAAGGTCCGGTCAGCAATGATACAAAATCATGTATACAAAATCGTAATTGGACGAGCATAGAAACAGATGGTAGAAGATTGCATAAGAACCACTAATCGACAGGATGATAGAATCAGCAAGCGGAACTGATATTGATTCGGTAATCGACTGGGTTGCTTCAGATCGTTTGCAAAGATGATACGTCTTGTCATTAATCATATTTTGTTTTGCCCCAGTTCACTGAACAGAACATTCGTTCGTAATGTTGTGAAATGATTATTTATACATGGTTCGGGATCGTGCTGAGAGAAAGTTATTAATCGATTTGAAATTGAGTCACACAGATCTAATTTTTTTAAGTTAAACTCACCGTTAAGAAGACCTAAAAGACTAAATGTTCATCATTCATCATATGAATGCTTATTAGGAATATGCACTATGATGTAAGGATATCAAATACATTTGTATGATAATAATAGCTGGTCGATAGCTGCAATGAAGCAATTAAATTTCAACATGATGAATATGGCAGGTTGTTAAATAGATAGTCAGCTGGAAATGGGTTGCGAAAGAAAAGCGTGTCGACGGGGGCACAGCGAGAGCGCTGTGCGGATCTATTGAATTCGGTAATTGTCGAGAGTTGCACCACTGAGATTTCCCGGACATCAGCTCTTGTCATGCACGACGTGTCAAGTGGAACTGGAAGCTATTTATTTACTGAATTACAAATTATGGTTATAACATACGACGAAATATTGAGATCACGGAATACGATACTTCATGGGTTTGACAGGCATGAGCATCGTCATTTGAAGTTTTACCTGAGCTAATATGTTTCTGATACTATCTATGGAATTGAATTATTTCAGACTTGGTAGTTTTTTTCTAATTAATTAGCAAAATGTATAATGCATTTTATTCATTCACCTCGTATGCATTATAAAATAATTTCGCCTACACTTCCAAAACTAATAAATTCGTAATGCAAATAGGTCTAGCAAGAACCGCTGTCGTCTACGCTGGCTAACGGGATGTCATGTTATAAACGGGTCTGGTGCATTTGTTAGAGTAGAACAGCAAGAATGGCCCCATCCAATCAAGAAAATCGGGTTCATGCGCCAAAGAAACTCGATACGAAATTTCGTTGTGTCATAAGCGGATAAAACCGGGATTACCCAAATTGAGTTTTGAAAAAAAGAAATGTTAATTGGAATACAATTTTTGAAAGGTCAGAGCTTTTCTTTTGGCTGTTTTTGCTTCAAGGAAAGTTAATAAACAATGAAACTGCAACGCTCCACACTTTTGTTTTGCTTCTAATGACACTTTTCAGATTGCAGCAAAACAAGCATACAAATAAAAAATATACAATACTATTTGCAATATTTCAATTCCGTTGTACAGATTGTTAGATGAATTTTCAGAGTTGATAATTTTGTATACTTACTACAATTTGAGCCGCATCTCAAAATACATTTGTATAATTTTTCTGCACATTTTTAATTACGTATGATACCTGTTTAAAAAGTCAGAATCTCTTTTCAATCGAGTCACTTATCTAATATTATGAACAGAATATATGTATATTATCACTGAGAGCCCTATGATTCCTAAATGATTAGTGATGTCATTTAGCCAATCACTTTTCCATGTAGGACAGTAACATACACATTAAATATTAGGTCACGAGGTGTCAATATAAATGGGTATGGCGACGCCGCGAAATTTTTAAGTGTCCTTACCATTATTCATGGCATCAACAACAGACGTGAGGATATGTAAAGGATGTTATTTATACTGAATGCAAATGCGTACTACTGGCATTTACGATATATGTCAACTACTCCTACTTCCTGCGTTTATGTTTTGTATCTACAATAACAGTTAGTAACAACTCTATTAAACAAGGAGCGACTGTATCTTTACGAATACAGCAAGAATCACAAATATTACGATTAATATTAAAACAAATTGTGTTTGCAATGTACGGTAACGGTTGCAATATACGGAATAGTATGGTAGGTACAATATCCACGCAAAAGATACAAGAAAATAGCACCAGTTACTTTCGTGCATTTTTCGCGTGGACCTCTAATAGGTGCTGCAGCTCTTATATGTAGGTAGGTGTAAATTAATTAGAACTTGCGATATATTGTTTTTATTTTTATTTTATCTTTCTATGCGTATACGAGAGTCCAAGATTTGTATGAATATATATTTTCTTTCACAAATCTCTTGCGGTAATAAAACTGCACCCCAGGGCGTCTTATGTTCAGTTCCGCACTTTGCCGGGCGCAAAATGGGTTCGCCTGGCGAATATTTAAGTTACAGCTCGCACGCTCGGAAAACTTCAACAGGACTTGCGAAAAACGGAATATTTTTCTCGTAAGTTTAACCTAAGTAACGAAGTTCAACGTTACAAAATTCGAGGGAGGCCTTGAGAAGTTAAAATTAGTATACTTCGGAGTTATCTGGTTCTTAGAAGTGATGGTATGTCGAAATCTTAAATAGCGCTGTTAAAAAAAAGGAAGCATGTCACTACATGCTTTCTGTGTACTATTTGCAGCGTACAACGAAATTTTCGTAAAAATACTTGGGAGTTAATTTATTAATTTGTATTTTGACCAGATTTTTATACCTATCTGTTAGTAATGGCAGACTGTGTTGTGATGATACGTGTAGTCAGCACGAAGATCTCGATTCTACCGCAAATAATGCCATATTAGGCAACCAGAAATATATCTAATCTAATTTGAGCAAATTTGGAGCCTCAAATTTATTTATTTATGGACACACAAGCAACGTAAAAGTTCCATACTGTAGATACTGCTTATTTCTAAGAATATTTGTTCTAGTAGAGCTGTGACTTAGTAATGGTTATTTAGGCAAACGTCTACAGTTAAACAATGGCAAAATTAATGATGAATTAATACGAGCATATATGTACATATTATTGTGTACATCACCATAATTACAGAAAAGCAAAGTATAAAACGATAAACAAAAATATTTCAGCATAGAATTATGTGTTCTTAGCGAACCGTAAATAAATAAAAAAAACCAGCTCTCCTTTTCCCATTACTAGCACAGTGTATAAGACGTGACATGACAATATACGAGATATTATCTAAGCAAAGATACACGCTACACATGTCAACCTTGCCAAACTGCTCCGTTATGTTGCGTAAACGACGTCGTAGAGGCTCTATAGAGCACTAGATTACAGATACTGCTCCGAACATATCCATCTACATATATATTTGTCACGCTCTCAATTTTCTTTCCTAATGGAACAAATAAAGTTGTGTCAATACTCAAAACGGATTCGTTCTACCTGTTCGTCTTTTAGATCTTGTATGTGTATTGCGAATGTTTCAATATATGGTGTTTTTTTGTTCGTACTTGTATATTGTTTGTATTTACCTGCCTCTATATGTTTATTCTAGGCAACTGTTAGCGTTTTGATAAGATGAAAGGCTTTATCATGTATCAAATTGCCCTTGAATACGTAACTTCACGCCTGTAATCCCCGAAGAAGTAAACTGAGTAGTGTAGTACTCTCTCACGTTTCACCAGTTACATTTACATACCACCATAATATGGGGGTGAGCCTATTGTTGTACACCCTTGAATAACATGCAAAAATACGATCTTAGCGTCAGAACAATAATTACTAATGTATGTTCATATATTGTTTCTGTTTTGCCTGGACCCTAATAACTTGTATTAACTTTGTAATGAAGTGCTTCATTATTTTTACTGGAAGATGACAACCTCATATTTTGTCATTTATATCGCTACGGGACTTATGTATCTATATTTATTTATTTAACGATTTACTATGCCGAAAAAATTCATGAGTGAAACTTGTACGAGATTTTGTACATATTTATTTGCTGTATATCTCTTGTTGTTATCTTTTCAAGTAGACTAAACTGGAAAAATTAAATTAGACCAGATTTAGGTTGTACTTAACTATGAACATTCTATAATTTATTCATTCGGGTAAGCATAACAAAGCAGCCATTGAACCGCTTAAAATGTCTTCTCGAGTGGAAATAATCAAAGCCGAATAAACATACAATTTCTAGGTAGGAGGATACCTATAACTGGTCGAAATCTTATTTAATCAGATCGAGAACACATGACGAAATATGTTGACTAGAAGTAACTTGGCTCGACCCCCCTCCGGGGGAGTATACGATGCGGGGCGCATAAAATATCCCGTATCCATGGCTACCAAAGGCGACAACCCTCGTGAAGGAGCGCTGTTTTACGTTTCAGTCGTAAAATTTCAAGAGCTTTGTGATTGTCACAGTAAAACCTAAACTTTCGTTGTACGTACGACAAGCTCGATAATACTTCGATAATAATATACCAAACAAAACTTTACCAGACATTTTTTAATCGTCTCATACATTTGAAGGTTTGTTTGCCCGAACAAAGGCGTCGCAAGGTAAACAAAACAAAACTAACAAATGAACTCGTCGTTTAGAAGACTACCAGTCTCATAAACGTAAAAAACGCATTCTTCGTTCATTTTTTATTTTCATTATTGTAAGTAGATGTAATAACTTTTTAGTTAAGTAGTTATGTTTTATTAGGAACATAACTATTCAAAGTAAATAACTAAAACTAAAGTAAAATAATGAACGCTTAACTTCGTCTCATTCCTTATAAGCCTCGTGACTAAATTTGCTTAGCTAAATTTCTGGCAAATACTGAACTACGTCAACAGATGAAATTAAAGCCCTCGGGGATCGTAGATTTCCTCAGACGCAATAAATTTCGTATCGGTTACGCAAATGAAAACTGAGAGGGCTGGAGGGTGGTTGCCTAAGGAATTATTTTCATATAAAACAAGGGGAGCTTTTGGTAACATGCCAAGAGCAACTGGTACCCCACTCAAGGCGAGCCTTTCATGCCGATATGACGCACAAAGGAATGAAATATGCCAGTAAACGGTTCTCGGCGAAACTTTTACCAAGTTAGTACGAGAAATAACTATTAAACAAAAATAATAATAAATTAAATAATTTCATTATAAATGAAATTAAAACGCCGCAATCGCTGATCCAACTAGACTATTTTCAATGTTCAAACATAACATCGACCTATATAATATAAAAGACAATAAAAAGACCAAGCATTATAAATATAGTAAGCAGTCTTCTAACTTAGATAGTAATGGCAAATTTCAAATTATAAGATATCGTGTAACATTGAAATATAACGTTTGCGACTGACGGATACCGATAATTATTTAAGTAAACAATACAAGGTTTAAACGAGTATCCTTTGGAGGGTGGCATTGGAACCGTTTCAAAGGGATGGACTAAAGCAATTAGCTCAAGTTAACCACCCGTAAAGGACAACGCCTACGCCAATCGATGCGTCTAGACACAGAGCCGACCACCGCAGTAAAACCTGAATGGCGCATTTAAAATTTCAAAGTGAACGTGGATACCGCCGCTGCGTCGGTTATTTTCGGTTGTCTGGCTTTTGTATCGGAATTATTCTGTGTACCTTCTCTTTGTTTTAATGTGAACGGTTCTGTAGCTGTTATGTTTCTAACATTCGGCTTACCACAAATGTATGAAATGGATAGATTTTTATACACAAATAAATATCTACAAATTTAATGCTTACAACAAACCGTGTCATTGTAATGACTAATGTCATTGCTTTAAGCTGTCTATTTTCAGTTATAATATGACCTCATGAGACGAACCAATCAATTCTCTTCACTATAGTCAAAATTATCTGAATCGTAGTACTGCGTATATACGTATTGTTCCATCAATGTTACTCAATATATTTTTGCTTTTGTTAAGTTGAAATCTTTCACACTTCGGATTGTGATAGATGCAGATAGACCTATATACATGCATAGTAATAGTCGTCTTAAACTCGTGGTGAAAGGCTCTTCGAACGGCCAATCCCCGGACGAAGAGCGCTCGAAAACTACGAGTTCAAGGGCGCACGCGAAGGACGAGGAAGGGAAATCTCATTTGAGAATTTGCGATGAAAAATCCATTTTATATCACGAAGCCCTTTATTTTCACCCAAGTAGCGTAAAGAAAAATGAAAAAAGTAAGGCGACAAAAATACATTATAAAATTACCCGATTAAAAACAGATAATTAGAATTGAGTAAACAATTCATGTTCTAACATATTCATCATTATCATCATCAAACCTTTATATCGTTCCATTGATGGGCACTCGTTGAGCATCAATCGGTCTCGTCTCAGAATGAAATAAGTTATCACCATGGTCAGGGTAACCGATGAACCGAAGAAACTGAAATTTAGGTTATTTCAACTGAAATGAAAGTATACAGAAATATAATTAGAAACTTGTACTCACATTCTGTAGGCGTTTAAAGTCTTCGACATTATAGTAATTGTTGCCGACTACAAACTAGCATCCATTTCACTTCACTAACACAATTGTGATTACACCATAGCTTTACAACAAATCTAATAAAAGCTCATATAAAAATCGTTTACAAATAATTGATACAAATTTGCACTGGAAAAATAAAAATGAAACGGTTACATTACACGTCCGTAACTTATAAATGATATAACGAAAGAGGAAAAGAGATCGATCCAAGGACAAAATGAAGACGCAAACTATAGTTATCAAATAATAACTTAGTTACCAAGAAACGACAAACCGCAATACGAACCACAATAATCTGTAATAAGCAACGCTAGTCACGCTATCAGCATCTCGACAGCCTAGAAAGTATGTAAAAATAGGATGTGAATTGAAAAACTAATAAAATACGATAGAGTTACTACAAATAACTGATTAAATTGGAAATATTATTCCGATAATTTTCCACATAGCCTCCATTCTCCATTTCAGCATATTGAGTGTTACGTAATTTAAAAAATTTTCATCAATTACACTTGGTGCCGTCCAGTACATATAAGATTAAATAATACGAGATTCTCATTGATTTCACCGGTATTCTTCCACGTGCGCATTTTGGCACTCGTCAGAGGAAAAATAGATTTCTTGCCAATTATTGCCCAAGTTGTCGTTAGACAGAGATAACGATACATATTACCGTAATGATAGAGCAAGATAAGAATGAAGTCAAAATAGACCAACACCTACGCGCCTGCTGTGTCGTTGATCCCTTCAGATCATTGTTTGAAAGGACGTGACGATTTGTTTGTTTTCACTCTCAAATGCACTTTGTAGTTGTTCAATAATAGAGGATCACACTCAATACTATCAACAGTAAACAAGTCTACCTTTTTTATTCATTGATCTTATCTGTGTTTTCAACAGCATAAAAGCCCTATTTGCACAGCGAACGAAAAATAAACCAAAAAGGATTGTATGGAAATAAATAATATATGAAGAGTCCTTTGAACCATTTCATCTAAACATTGTAAGTATATAAATAAATAAAAATAGCACTGAACAGCCGGCGGACATATGTGGAACATGTTGGCCTTTCAAAGGGCATTGTAGCCAAGTGCCACACTGAAGTGGTCGTTTAGTACTTTTCACTGTGTGTTAATTGATTACTTACATAAAAACGTTTTCTGTTCACAGATGAAAAAGATAAACATTTTTATGCATTGAATTCTTCGTGCGACGTTAGCGGACGATGCATGATGCATGAACAGTGGGAAGACGTTAATAATTGCATTTTTTCACGATGCCGTCGAGAGCTAGATAGCGATGCAACAATGCAGTCTGCGCCCGTACCGGAAATAATGACCTTTTTCATGCATTGTTACCCCCATAAACCATATATGTGTATCCACATACCAGTATATCGTCTGTTAATTCTATTTTACAATATACATAAATGAAATATATTATGTACAATAATAAAGAGCATGGCAATTGAATTATTTCGGAAAAAATAACGGTATGAAATATAAACATCAGCGGTGCTAGAAAGCCGTTAAAAATGATGCGAAAAAGATGTATACTGAATATTGCTAACGAAGCAATGCTCGCGGAAATCTCGAGTGTTGACGATGAAACCTTTGAAGGCACACATACAGTAGTTAATTTTGTAGCTAGAGCAACGAATCGGAATGAGCCCGCGATTCGTTCGAGAATGATATATATTTCTATGTATCGAGCGAAGATATTGTAGGTCAGGGATGTCTTCTACATTATTGCGTGTTCGCAACTTGCCACATTACCGCTCATGTCATAACACATTTAGCTAGAGCAATATTTGTGTTACAATACATTATTTTTCATTTTGGCGTTAAATTTCGATTACAATAACTTAGTGCCATCTCAAAACCAATTATATTAACATTTATGAATTCATTTTTAATTACGATAAATAAATAGTTATTAATCTAAAAGCATGTTAAAATGAAGACGACAGCGATGGTGACCAGTGTTGCTCTCTCTAAACGCGATGAATAGAAATGGGTCAGGCGTTTTATATAAAGCCGAAGCTGTGATCTGCTTGGAGCAAATTATTTTAAGAATTAAGGAATAATATTTTCGTTTCATTGAACTGGCGAATGTGTCCAGTGCAATTATTATAAACAATATAACTCAACGACATTCTACAAAAATTTTAGAGAATTTCAGGACGATGATGTTAAAATATATCTATATAATATACGACCGATATGCGTATTATATCAGAAAGAGAAAACTTGAAGTTCTAGTGGTTAAGTTATACTACAATAAGCTGATACTCAAGATGGACCAAAATTAGAAATAAATGGAGAAATATAAATTGTTTTTCCTGTTAATTCTAGCAACAAATATATCTCTTCAAACCATTTTTAAATTACTAAAATTGTAATAGTAGTTTTTTGTTTTTCCATAATTATTTTAATACAAGAGAATGCAAATAATTTAATGATTCAAATATTCAGTTACAAGGCAAGAGATTATGCGGTGTTAGTTGTATACCAGTAATAATGCTCCTTAATCTCCTAAAATGCTATCATATCGTTATCATAAATACAACAACACTAAAAGGATAATGAGCGATGAAGTAACCAACCCAACGTATGTGAAAAACTAAAATAGGAAATGTAAAAGAAAAGAAAATAAGTTATAAACTAGTGGCTGTGCAACGTTGTGATCCAACATGTAAGACAGTAACAAACGAAGCGTTAACAAGAATTTTAATTGATTGAGAAATCGGTGAATGTATTTTTGAGGTAGCACAAAAGATTGTATAAAGATTAGAAAATACACTAGCTATTAATTATAACAAAGTATTTATTCAATTACTAGAAAAACTTACTGGTGAGTAATGAAATATGCAACATAATGGCTCTAAACCTTCGAACAAATATAACTCGGTGAAAACGCTACACCAACAGCGTAAGAATCGATAAATTTACAAAACCTCATTTATAAACACGCGATTTAAATTTTATTATACACTAGCGAGTGCACGATAAGGTTAACCCTACAACAAAAACAATAATCGGAAGCTACGATCACACAAACCAATACGCGTAAATGACCCGATAAACCTTATACACTAATTGGATTGCGGGCAAAACAAATTCTTTCCAACGAAAAAACTTCATAAAAATCTTACAAACACTAAGATGACTGAACGGTTATATATGTTTTGTAATAGAAAAACCGGGACGGTTAAATTGGACGCGTAAATGATTTCAGTGGGTGGCGATTATTTAAATGCCGGTGCATAGGAGCGATCGCGACACGCCCGCTCCCGTCCGTGGCCCAGTGCGTACTACGCGCGG
>DWFY01000043.1:0-13884 GCA_018246875.1 Creonpyge creon creon | reverse complement strand
GTCCAGACTCCAAGCCACTACTAGAAAATAATTAATTTTTTTTAATCTAATAGTACCCGACCCGAGATTTGAACCCAGGACCTCTTGATCGACAGTCACACTAGATTAAATTGATTATATTGCAATTCATTATATTTTAAATTTAAATTGACTGCCTCATTGGCTGTGTTGGTTGCAAACGCGACTGCTGATCAGAAGGTCCTAGGTTCAAATCTTGGATTGGGTACTATTGGGTTTCCCTAACTTAAATTTTCTAATAGTGGCTCGGAGTCTGGATGTGCTCCCGGTGTATGGCAATAGACTCACCACCTATTCCATATTGGGATGTAAATGTAACTGGTGAAATGTGGGACTATACTACACTCCTCTGCCTACTTCTTCAGGGATTACAGGTGTGATGTTACATTTAAATTAATTATAATTATTAAATAAACCTGAGTTATAAGAGCTATAAAATGTTACCTGGAAATGATTTGAAATCCCCTTGTTCACCATGAGCTTTCCTCCTTCGAAATTGACAGGCATCACATCTGTAAAAAAAAATAACATCACACCCTGTAATCCCCAAAAAGGTAAGTAGAGAAGTGTAGTACATTAGTGGGACTACTGTAGTGTACTTAGCATAATAGATTTAGAGAAATTAGATTGTCATAAATGAAATTTTATTAGGGTCATGTTATCTTATCACTGAGCAAATGTAACTTCCCTGAGGACTGCTTAACTATTTTATGTTCATACATTTTTGTTGATGTCCACATTGAGATTTTACAAACTATATATTTTTACTCGGCTCTCAACGACTGGGTTAAATTATTTAACGGCCTCCCAAGTAAAGTACTTACAATGGTTACATCATGAAGTAACCATACTTTTGGATATACCCAGTTGAGGATTTGTTACAATTTTCTGACTGAAATACTATTAAAACCGTTCATATTATTGTTTTAACAGTGTTTAAAAGTGTCGCGTGATGTTATACATGTTTATATTGTCCGCGAAACTCACCTTTGGTTTTTTTATGCAATTCATCTAATGTACCAGGATTTTCAGGTTTACTGGCGTCTTCTATATTTTTAATATCAGTGGTTGTGAGTCCAGAGTTTGAAACGCGGTACCTGCTTGCTATAGCACCCATTTTTGTTAAGATCTTACGTTACTTTCGCTGGATTCCACAAAAATCAATGAACATGTGCACTAAACCACAGTTCGGTGGAATAAAAGACAATCGGTGTGAAGTTGACAGTAAGTGACACCTATTCTACAGGTTAAATAATATCTTGTTTCGGATTAACGATCGAAACCTGTACCATAGATTATAAAGCCTATGTAATCCGTTCAAGTTTAATTTTGGAAAACAATGAGTTTAACTGTTCAGGATAATATAATACATATTGTTTAAAGTATAGTATAATTACTTAACTAGAAATAAAGAATTCATTTATAATGTAGTAGTCTTCTGTATTAACATTGATTTGGTTCTTTGCTATTTCAAATTGTTCTAAGTGAAGCTGTTGGAATTGCCATTATGATTATCCCTTATTTTGCCGTAAGTATTTGTATTCACTGACTCATCGGTCGTGTTGGTTGCAAGCGCGACTGCCGATCAAGAGGTCCTGGATTCAAATTGGGATCGGGTACTTTTGGATTTTTCTAACTGAGATTTTCTAATAGAAGTTACTGGTAGTGGTCCGGAGTCTGGATTTGTGCCCGGTGTATGGCAATAGACTCACCACTTATTCCATAATAGGACGTAAACGTAACTGGTGAAACGTGGGAGTGTACGACACTCCTCTACCTACCACTTTGGGGATTAAAGGCGTGATGTTACGTTTACGTATTCGTATTCATTCTGATAATCGCAGTACAACAATTTCTAAAAAAGTATTAATGTAACCCGATTTTATTGAGAAACTATACATTGCCTACGGATGGCAACGCACAATCTAAACTACATTGAAACTACTGCTAAAATATGGCAACAAGGTCTGTTGAAATAACTTGTGGAATGCGCAGACAATTTGCGACAGGCACATTAGAAAAATAAACATAACTGAATATTTTGAGAACCAGAGTCATCGTCGACATAGCTCAAAGGATTTGTTCGTTGAAGTGGCAACGGGCTAGGCATTTCTGCCGAAGAACCGATAACCGATGGAATAAACAAGTTCTGGAGTGGAGACCGAGTCTCGGCAAATGTAGCGTTGGACGCATTCCGGCCACGTGGGATGACGATCTGCGAAAGGCTGCAGAAGCTGGATGTAGCAAGTCGAGGACAGGGTGCGATGGCACTATTTAGGTAAGGCCTATGTCCAGCAGTGGATTGAGATAGGTTGATGATGATGATGATATTTTTGTAGGGTGAGATTTATCTCATTCATACACACATATGTACATACATACATATCCTCACTCCAGGTCCCTTACGGGGTAGGTAGAGTCAGACTAATTAATTGTCTAATTCATAACCTACGGTATACAAAAATGACAAAGCATTCGATAAATACAAGTTAATAAAAAGAAGAAAAGTAACTGATAAGCGTTCCCGTATTAATAATCAAATTACCACGTTCGTAGATTAGATGCACAAAAATCAGTAACAAAATGAATAATAAATTATCGCTCTTAAATTATTGGATATTCTTTCGACGCTTCTCTATACTAAATATGATAATAGTAATAATAATAAAGTTTTTATTATTGTGTCCATGGCTGAATGTTTAATTAAAGTCATAAGTGTGAAAACAGTAAAGAAATCTATGATATTCCTGATGGCTGCTTTCCTGACATTGACGTTACTAATCATTTCGTAATATTATTGATATTACTCATTTGCAGATTATTAAAAAAAAATCTTTCGGTTTCCTTAGTTTAACGAACTGAATATATAAATTATTCAGTATGCCAAAAGTAGTGTCAAGATCGATTGTCTGCTCGGATACAAAGGACCAGGAAGAATACAACGAGACAAAGCCTCTCCACATCTACTACTGTATATGCGGACAGATGTCTCTAATCCTGGACTGCACCATTGACAGGCTGCCGCTGCGGCCTACTGACGGAGCGAGGGTGATCGACGGGTCTAAACACGCACACAAGATCACGTCAGACCCTGACGAGACTATCTACTTGAAACGCGATAAAGGAATCGAAAGACAATACAGGTATTTAAACGTCATTTTGTTCTGGATTACTGTAATTTTCTGTTCCATAATGTTCTGTATGTTTTATTTATTTTAAATATATTAAACGTAAGTAATTATCTGCTTATATCTTTGAAACTCTACAACCACTTTCCTGGGTGAGGTTATCATCGTTTAAAATGTTATTTGAGGATATTAAACAATTACCAAATTATTTTTTTGGATATAAATGACTATACTAATATCTGTAATGCTCTTATGTCCAGCTTGGAGATTATGGGCAAAAACCCCTCAGGGGAAAACCTATGTCTAGCAGTGGACTTAGGCTGATATTATGATGATGATGATGAATGTCTGGAACTAGGTTTCCGTGTAGTCCGGTGTTATAGTAATACAGAAAGCTGATACATAAAAATTCTAGTGAAACGATTTATTTACAGGTTGAAATGTAAAAAATGTGCAATACCGATATACTACAAACATGACCACAGCAATAATGTGGTATTCATAATGAATGGAGCGCTTGTGCAGTCGGCCGGAGAAAGTGTTGTCACAGACATATATAAACAAGTGGCATTGGCACAACCAAAGAAAATCATGGTAACAAAACACACAAAGAATATGGGCAAATTTAGTTCTGTAACTGTATCCACTATCGATGAGGAGGAAGACGAGATAGAAGCGAGAGAAGTCGCTGACAGTTATGCGAATAATGCGAGGATTATTGAGAAGCAGTTAGAACGGAAAGGTATGAACAAGAGACATATTGAGGCACCATCGCAAAGCACTACTGAGAAGAGAGTGAGAGGGACGTTAATTGATAAATAGTATAAAACATGATTAAGAGTAAATAAAGATAGTAATGGAGTCTACGATCAAAGGGTTTCATTATAGTAAGTTCTTGGATGTAGAGTTCGATATTTGCCTTAAATGCCTGTTTCATTACATCTCAAAGAAACAATTATATTAACAACATATTGCTAGCTCCATTGGTGTTAAAATAAGTCACAGTGACCACAGACCATAACATGGGTAATACACTGATGGAAGAGGATTTCTTATAAAATAATAAAACATGTACATTTGATAAGTTTTTGGATACAAATTGTTATCTCACTGACATCTCTCTCTGTCTGACATCATATCTCTGTCTGACATCATATCTCTGTCTTCGTTTTAGAATTCTGTGATTATACACAGTAATGTTGTAACAAAGTATTTAGTGTTGCCATGTTACACAGTTATTTGTCCCGACCCTTTTTTATCGTTCCACTACTGGACACGGGTCACCTCTCAGAAAAAGAGGGTTAAGCCAAAGTCTGGCATGCTAGCCGGGTTGGCAAATTTCACAAGCCTTAGAAAACATTTTTTTTATGAACTCTGTGGTGTGGTCTCCTCACGATGTTTGCCTTCACCGTTATAGCAAGTGATATTTAATCTTAAAACACATATTTTTTATAAAATAACTCATGTGTTATGCTAATATATGAACGTAACATCACGCCTGTAATCCCCGAAGAGGTAAGCCGAGTATTGGAGCACACTCTCACGTTTAACCAGTTACGTTTAAATTCCACCATGGAATAGGGAATGAGCATATTGCTATACACGGAGCCCAAATGTGGATTCCGAGCCACTACTTAAAATTCTAAGTTAGAAAGATCCAATATTATCCGACCTGGTATTTGAACTCAGGATCCATCGATTAGCAGTAGTACTTGCAACCACTCGATCAACGAGGCAGTCATAATTAGTAATAATAATAATATCTTGGGACATCTCCACACACGGCCAACCGATCCCAAACTAAGTATCAAGAGAGCTTGTGTTATGGTAACCGGACGGCTGATAAACTACATATATACATACAAATATATACTTATATAGATTTTTTTTGTGTTTTTTGTGTAATATATATATAATATATAAGCGACATGTTCATTTTGAATACCGTAAGTGGCTGTGATCTCGTACTCCGCGGCGACTACGCCGCATGGGGCACGAGGAGTTCCGACCTTGTGGGTTCCCTCTGTATCCGTGCAGTCTCAGGGGGTCAACTGTCCCCCGGTGACGTCACCGGCTTTGGCGGTGTTGGTGCCTATGGCCCTCACTAGCTGACCTTTGGTTAGTCTCAGTCCTCCAATTGGGTGGGGGACTAGAGATTTCGGGAGGACGGTCGACCCTCAGGGGGACGAGCGTGAAGATGCGCGAAGCCCCTGAAATAAGCAAGGCCCATTGTCGGCTCGGCCGTACGTACAACTTGCCAACCAGACCACAAACTCATCCAGGGGCTAGGCTAGGTAGTAGGCAGTAGGCAGTAGGCTAGGTAACATCACGTCTGTAATCCCCGAAGAGGTAGGCAGAGGATTGTTGTACACTCCCACATTTCACCAGTTAAGTTTACGTCCCAGGATGGATTAGGGACGTAGCCTATTGCCATACACCGGGCACAAATCCAAAATCCGAGCCACTGTTAGCAATTTCCACTAGAAAATTAGAATTAGAAAAATCCAATAGTGCTCGATCCGAGATTTAAGCCTAGGTCCTCTCGAGCGTGGATGAAGACAGAAAAGAATGTAGCCGAAGCCCGTCACGTCTGTAAGGATACTTGGCACTCGGTGCTCTCTGCCCACCCTTAAAGAACCTGCCGTGACCGTATTAATGATACAACTAATATTTACTCGGTATCTTTTCTGACGCAGACACAAATATTTACACGGTTCTTTGGAAACAGGAATATTTTATTACTGTAGAGATGGAATGGCTCCACTCATCGATTATTTTAAATCAATCGTGAAATGCTTAAGATAACAGCTTTGGAAGATGGCGCATCAAAGTTTAATAACGTCTCTATATCGTCTCTATATAACGTCCTTTACGGGCGGGAGGTTTTATTACGGTGATACAATTACATAACCATTTCATAGATATCCCGGGGCGTATTGGTTTTGCTTATTTCTCGTGTTTTGATTTTACTTATTTCTCGTGTTTGGGTGTTGGTTATTTCGCGTGTTTTGGTTTTGGTTGCTTCTTGTGTTTTGGGTATGATTATTTCTTGCATGTCACAAACAAAAATAAAACAAGAATGAAAAAATGAAATGTAACTACTTTCGCAATAAGTTATTTGAAAAATGGCTTTTGAAAGAATGGCAAAACAGATATACAATTCGAATGTTGATGGATGTAGGTGGAGAGGTAGGGCAAAGCTCACGGATCTCAACCAAGTAGATCAGATAGTGGCTGATGAGGAAGTCAGAAGTCTCCGGGTGATGAATGAGGAAGAAGAATGGCAGATTTGTCAGGATAGAGATATTTGGCACCCGATGCACTCTGTCTACCACATTAGGGATCTGGCGTAACGAGTTAATAATAATATAAGTAATAGAAAGTAGGGGTAGAGGCACAGATTAATTATTCTCAATCCTTTGTGTCGGTTAAATAATCTTTTATTGTGTAATTCACTTTTGCTCAAAGCATTGCTTTAATTGCCTTTCTTGAATCTGTATGAAAGTAAAGACTGAATTGTCTCTAGAATCTTAGTGTAGTTATTATTACAGACTCGTTTATAAATGATTTACTTGTTTTATGACGGCAACATTTTGTGGGGTTTTGGTGTGTAAGGGGTTCGAAGTTGCACATTAGAAGCTTTGCAACAGACAGTTATACACGTCAAATTAATGTAAAAAGAACAGTTTTAGTAAAACGCATTTCTCGTTTCTTCCTCACACCTCCACAGTGCTGACGTCTTGAGACATAGCTACTGATCTATCAAGTGGAGGGATGCCCGCGGTCAACCCTTAAATATGTTATCGTCAGGGGTTTTAAATATAAATAAAGCATTTCATACTTCGGTGAGAAGGTTGAACGCCTCGTTCGACGAGTGGTTACAAGCGCGACTGCTGATGTAGAGGTCCTGGGTTTGATGCCCGGGTTGGGTACTATTGGGTTTTTCTAACTTAAAATTCCTAATACTAGCACGGAATTTGGATTTGTATACGGTGTATGCAATAGGCTGACCCGCTATTCCATGGGACGTCTAACATAATAGGCGAAATATGGGTGTGTACTACACTACTCTACCTACCCAGGGAAATACAGGCGTGATAATATAATATTAAATCGAAAGTGGGGCTACTGAGTTAAAAGAGCGACGGTTCAATACTAAGTTAATATTGTGCTAATCAGCTGAAAGTATTTAAATGTTCTTTCTCATCTCATATAAAATACTCTCTTTCACATAAAGCATCTACCTTTCATCTGTATTACCTATGTGTTAGATGACGTACATTCGAAATAGAAAAAAATGTAGAGTATTATATGTATTTTATACACGTGTATTTAAATAACTAAAGGCATTTATTGCGATTAAAAGAATCGTACAACATTAGCAAGTAATATGAGTGTAAAAGTTATAATTATTAAGCAAATTATAATCCAACTCAACAATCCGAATGACTCTACGAGGTTTAACAATGGAGTATAAATAAATACATGAATAAATTGAAAGTGAAAAGTAGATAATATTTTTGTGGAGCGCAGGTAGCAGAAGAGCTTATTGCACTATTAAATCAGGGAAAGTTCCGCGGGGAATGATAACAGCGTCCTTGCAGTAGTGACGTCACTGATTTTCATCGACAAATAACTTATCCAATAATACTGATATATATATAATGTTATTTATACCTTTTTGTAGATTCCTTATTGAAATATTAAAATAAAGACGCAATTGCGTTTCTCTGTGAAAACGAAAGAAACAACATTTAAAGCCTTTATTTAGGGTGGAATAATTTTTAATACAAAATGTCGTTTCTTATTTTTTATAATGTCATTTACCAAAGAGCACAAATTTAAATTTAAGAAAACTACGAAACTACAAGTGTAGTGGTTTTCTTTACATCTCCCCTCCATAGAGAAACAATTGCAAGTGATAATACACGTAATTGTTCATTTACAAACTAACCATATTTTGACCTTTTTCTTGATTTGTTTTTTATACAAATTTCACATTCATCACAAATTTGTTTAATGTTTGCAATGATGTTCTTTGCTGTGTAGAATGGTGTTATTTTGTTTGTCATCTATGTCCTTCCAAGGTGACGATAAGTATTGTGGATATCTTTAATTAGAGTTTTACTAAGTTCTTCTGAAATCATTATTCTGTTGATTTTCAAATTTTCTAAAGGTTTATGATCTGAATATACTGTAAACTCTTTTCCCATAAGCCAGTGCTGCCAATATTTCACAGCTTCTTTTATTGCCAAACATTCTAGGTATATTGCCTTTTTCTTTTTTTGAGTTTCAGTTATTTTTTTTTTAAAATAAGCAATTGGTTTATTGATTCCATTTTTTCCTTCTTCTTTTAACACCGCTCCCACTCCCTTAATGCTTGCACCTGTGTAAATGCTTATTGGTAGTTCAGGATCGAAGATCTTTAGAATAGGTTCTGTGCATAGTAATATTTTTATTTTATCAAATGATTCCTGACACTCTGCAGACCATATGAATTTCACATCTTTTCGTAGTAAATTGTGTAACGGGTCCAGGACAATTGCGCTGTTAGGTATAAATTTATGATGAAAGTTTACTTTTCCTAGGAATTGACGTATATTTTTTCTTGTATCTGGAACTCGGAAGTTTTTAACAGCCGTTAAGTAATCTTTCAAAGGTCTAATCGAATTGTTTTCCATTATGTGGCCCAAATACTTGGCGTAATAATTTGCGAGAATACATTTGGAAAATTTTAGTCTAAAGCCTTCAGTTAGGATCGCTTTCAATAACCTTGATAGGTGTGTTATATGTTCCTCAAAACTTTTTGAAAAAATTAAAATATAATCTATAAAATTCACTGCAAAACTAGAGTTGGTATTTTCTTATGATGTTACTCAATATTCTTTGGAAAATAGCCGGAGTTGTCTTTAATCCAAAAGGAAGGCACGTCCATTGTATATGTCCTTCTTGTGTAACAAATGCAGTTTGAATATTCAAAGGAATTGACCAAAATGCTGAATTTATATGCAAAGTAAAAAAATATTTACAGTTATTGATATTAAATCTTCAATCAATGGAAATGGTTGAGATTGAGGAATCACAATTTTGTTCAATACTCTAAAATCTATACATAATCTTGTTCTTTTTTCATCTTCCTTTTTATATGCCAGTGTTACTGGAGCAGCAAATGGACTGTAAGACTCCTCAATCAAATTTTTTTCAAGTAGTTCTGATATTTGATTTTCTATTTCTATTCTATCTTCCGCTGTGCATCTATATGGACGTTTGTAACAGTATTTATCTACCATTAAGTCAATGTAAGCTTCAATTTTCAAATTGACAAATTTGGCATGGTTGTTTTGCCTCAATTTTTTTATGTTTTGTGTCAGAATTTGTATAATATTTTTTATCATATTTATTTTTTCCAATTAGATATTCCTATTTACTTATTTCATTCTAGAGATCTTCTGTTGCTTGCAAAGTTTCTCTGTCAATTTTATCAGTGACATAATTAGGTAAGCCCAATGCTATAAGATCAATAAGTGTCTCAGTATCAATAGATTTTCTTACTTCCAGCAACAATTTTTCATTTTTTAAAGCATATTCAAGTAATGAACCTGCTTGATATTTAAAAGTAAGAGCATATCTTACGGGTGACCATCCTTAGCTTGCAAATGTCTCACAATTTTTTTTTCCCATTTGTCCCATTCTGATTGTATTGTATATTTAATTAGCATGCAACTGTACCAATCAACACTGGAAACGGTTAATTTGGAAACGTTCACATTCTTTATTGAAATCGTTAATCCACTGGTAGGTATTGGAATTTTTGCCAGTAAATTTTTGAATCATGAAATCCTTTGAAATTTTACCCAACTTCTGGGTTTTAGATTTCTTTTCTTTTTCTTCAAGTAATTTCTCTAATAATTTTTCCAATGTTCCATTTGAACTACTAGGTTCAACGTTATCTGTTTTTTCTAAAAGTTCTTCTAGGTAAAAATCATTAAATTGTATGTTTTGTTCTTCGTCCAAATATATTTTTGGACGGAAAATCAAATATCATGTGCATAACCTCAATAACTACACCTAATGGCCAGGTTTTTGGAATACCACCCGAATACCAACCTGCAAGTCTGCATCAAGTAATTACAAATACTCTAAACTTTGTCAAGGTAAGAAAATCATTAAATAAAAGACATCAAACAAGGAAAATATGGATAACATTAACTGATCATATATCAAAAATATAACGTCACATCACGCCTATAATCCCCGAAGAGGTAGGCAGAAGAGTGTAGTACACTTGCACGTTTCACCAGTTACGTATACGTCCCATTATGGAATAGGTAGTGAATCTATTGCCATACACCGGCCACAAATCCAGACCCCGAGCCACTACTAGAAATGCTAATTTTAGAAAAATCCAATATTACTCGACTTGGGATTTGAACCCAGGACCTCTCGGTCGGCAGTCGCGCTTGCAACCAAGACGACCAACAAGGCAGTCTTTTAAAATATTATTCTTTATGTATCGGAAGTTTACGTGTTATATCTTGCAAGATAAGTGTTTAAGCAACAACAATATTCAGGGATTGTAGACCGGTTCTAAGTTATTCATTAATTTTGCATACACTGACTATGTATACATAGTTTATATTTATTTATTTAAGGCATTCCAACTAAGTACATAAAATGATCTTAAATTAATGTTACACGAGAAAAACAGTTACATCTATGCACTTAAGTTATAGGCTTGCACAACATTTAAGAGCGAAAAAAAAAACATGAAAATCAGATGCGTCAACGTCCTAACCTTTTTTGTTTAAATTTGACATGCATATTATCAGTGCTAATAACAAAAATCAATAGAAATTACTTAATGCTATGGAGGCTTTTTTTTCTATTTTCCTATTGTGTCAGAAAATAAGTCAATATCGACATTTTGAAAAACAGAATTTTTAACTTTTTATTTTATCTTTCTTTTTCACCGATAAACAATTCAGATAAAAAAATTGTTTATTTTAAATAATATAAAACACTGCCTTTGTTCCACGGCTTTTCTCGCGCAGAAGTTGATATTAAAATACATTCCAGTAAATCAAATTTTTTTCAACTTCCCGCTTTGAAAATCGAAGATTTAAAATAAAAGGAGGAACTTAAGTTACCGAAGTGTAAATCTAAAATTTAAGGTGTGGAAAATTAGTAATTAAAATAAAAGGTAAAATGTGAACTTCCAGACAAATGAAATTTGACACATTTGACTAGCTAAATTTACGTACCACCATGGCATAAGGGGTGAGCTGTTATAATATTAAATAATGATAATAATAATAATAATGCTTTCCCTTCCTGGTGCTGCTGAAGAAACTTTCTTAAGAGATAAATAGCGCCATTGTACATAATTTCTTTTGTTTTTTTGCTAGAATCGAGCTCTTTTTTGTTATATAGTTCTTGGTTAGTTATTTTACGTTTAAATAACTGTACTATTCGACTAGTTTCTTATAAGTGTAAACTAGTAGGCCATCCCAAAAAAACAAGTTAAGTGGGTACATATATAATCATATATAAGCACTCACGAAAATTTTAACAGTAATTTACAAGTATCTTTTTTTAAAATAATGTAAGATATATGTATATATCGAATATCCAGTAAGACATTTATTTTTAAAACAAATATGCAGGACCGCTGACCTTATCTTGGTCATCGGTTGGTTTTGCTATATTTCGCTAAACATGTACTCTTACATATATTATTTTCTATACCATTAACCTCACACCATACCATATTAAAACCTCACTAATTGTACCTTAACAACTAGTAGTTTGACTCCCGATGAACGTTTCGATGTGCAAGTGATAACAGTTGCTAATTGCTTTATACGTATCAATAAATCTAAATGAAGTCGTAACAAATCCAGCTCTCTGATAACTTGCCATACGTGCGCTACTTAACCAATTAAAGCTGTATAAAAATATTATGCAGTAGAAAGTTTCCTTTACAATAGTTTTTAAAAAAGTTACCAGTTCACGACAGCCTTAATCTTTAAAGATTAATTGGCAATGGCTTGTTATCTTTTTTAAATTAGGATGTTCAAATGTTTATTCTTTTTTAACTAAACATTTATGAAAATTTTCTAGATTCAAACTCTACTGCACATCATTTGAGTAAGCAATGTATATTTAAATAATATGTAATTCAATATTATTGGGTTTTTCTAACTTGAAATTCCTAGTAGTACATAGTTCGGAGTTTGGATTTGTGGCCGGTATACAGCAATAGCGCAATAGGTGAAACGTGGGAGTACTACACTCCACTGTTTACCCCTACGGGGACATACAGGGGTGATGTCGTGTTTTATATTTTATATGGTTGGTTTTGGTGGGCATAAAACTAATTTGGTATCCTTTTGCTGTGGTTAATGAAAAGTTTCAAGCAGCACGAAACGGTTGGAGTTACTTTAGTACATAGACTGCGCATCAATCATGCTGTTTGTTTTAATTACGATAGATAATTAAAATATGTATCGGTTTAATTCCCTACATTATGTCGGAAGTGTTGGATTAGTGGTTTTTTTAACTATTGTAGATCCTTCTTCATGAGCTCCCGGCGATAACAGCGAGGTCGTAGCGAAGAAACTTACAATAGACTTAACCGTAAATAGCAGTGCCGGGGAACAATATTCGATAACCATTCTATTTCGCTTTTTAAATTAAAGTATGAATAGGTTAAAATATCATACATTACGAATGCGAATTGGCAACTAAAATAAGTATGTTACAGACGTAAAAAATGTAGCATGAGTGAATTTGAACAATACGCATATTTTCCTTATGCAAGAAACACGTAATTGCGGACACCCCATCGGCTAGTGCGAGTCAAATCGAGACGCCGAGCGCGCGCGGGACTTATCAGTTCGCGGCAAAATTACGCTCTCAGAAAACCCAATTAAACGTATCGTGTAAAAATCAATAAGTTCAAGCGGATTTATCGTGTCTTAGGACTATTGGTAATTTTTGGACGGTCTCTGGAAATTATGAATACACAAATATAGCACTCGAGTGTATGTGCACTTAAAATGAAAATTTTGACTATTTTAGTTTGCTTGAAAATAATTTGACAAAATCAGTGCGAAATGTTAATGCAGGTGAGTATTCAGTTATTTATTTGGGAAACAAACAATCTTTGTACACATGATATACAACATAAATGAAGTACAAAAAATCAATACAGTTTCCGTTGGGTAGTACAGAAAACGAAAGCTAATGATAAATAAATTGTTATGAGTAATAATAGCTATGTTTAAGGGTAATATTTAAGAAAAACGAATACAAATAATACGTATAATTAAATATTTAACAGGCTCTGAGATTCGCAATTTTTTTTCGTACAGTCCTCTTATAAAGACCAATTGTACAACTAAACGGGTCAATACTTTAAAGGTGTTTGCTACAGAAGTTGCATGAACGATGTAGGAAAGTACTTAAGAGGAAAGAGGAAAGTACAGTAAGAGAAAGTTTTTTATGAGATAAGGACCAAGTGTGTAAGAAAGTAATACTAGAAAAATGTGTGCACAACGGCAAGCTTCTGTCGTTTTATACATATTGATACATAGAATTAAAAATATACAAATAAATAAAATTGGAGTGTCTGTTTGTAATATTAAAATAACTGCTTTTTACTAAAGCGAACTCTTGTGCTTAATGTATTTATTACACTGCATTTTTCTATTATTGTACACTATTATTATGTCTTAAA
>DWFY01000042.1:0-13906 GCA_018246875.1 Creonpyge creon creon | reverse complement strand
GAGTACGGCAATAGGCTCACCCCCTATTCCAAAGCGAGGCGAAAACGTAACTGGTGAAACGTGGGAGTGTATTGCACTCCTCTGCCTACCTCTTCGGGAATTACAGGCGTGATGTAAATATCACAAATACGTCTAAATGTACATGGTACAGTGCGTATTTAAGTAGGTACATAACCTATTGTAATGTACACTATTGTATTTGGATTTGAGGACTATGATAAGCAAAGTTTTTAGGTCGAAAAGTTCTGGTATTGTAGCTCGTGATATTAACAAATCTACGACTAACTAAAGACCAAGTCTTTTATTATTATACTATCACTCCAGGTCCTTAACGGGGTAGGCAGAGAGCACATTATGACCGCATCAAACATCCCTTACCTTACAGACTTTACGTGCTACTTCTCCTTTCGTCACTTCGAGACTTCTGACTCCCTATCAGCTAGTATCTGATCCACGAGTATTTGGTTAAGAGAGTCTTGGTCTCCCTTGGCACCTACATCTATCAACATTCGCATTCTATGTCTGTTTTGTAACGAATAAAGAAACGTTTTATTTACTGTTATATGTAATTAGGGAACCAGAACCACACTGGACACCGTCAGTTTTATAAAGCCGCTAAGTAATCCGAATCGCAAGCCCAGATTCGTCGAAATGGTTATGTTATTGCTCACCGTAAGCCGCCCGCAACCACGGCTACTGTTTCCGGGATTTTTCTAATAAAATGTGGGTATTTATTTAATAAACTTATTTTAAAGAGGTCGTTTCAGTACCCTATGTTCTTGATGATGACAGTCCATTTTAAGTACGTTGTGTTTTAAGGTTTTCGTTTTATTAACACCATAAACACAAATAAATAAAAAAGAATTTAAATAGATGGCTCTTTGCAAGTGTAATACATACTTATGTATGTATGTATGTATATGTGCACTCAGTAATAAACATTCGTATTGCGGTATGTTTTTTTTTAAATCTTTATTAAATGATAGGGGTTTTGTCACACAGTGACTATGTCACCCCATAAAAAACTACAATCCAAATTTACCACAATCTACACTAAGTTCTACGTATTAAAACTTCATGACATTGCAGTATGTATCAAGCAGTTATTGCCTAGTGGCTTAGAAGAACTTAGGAGCCAGCCGGTATTTAGAAGGAGGAAGAGAATCCAGCCTCCCATTCAAAGGACCCGGGCTTCGAATCGTAGTGCGTAATTTTCTACAAAATTATGTACGTTTTAAGTTACAAATATAAGTTGCTGTAACAGTGAAGGAAACATCGTAAAGGACCCTGTACACTTAAGAGTTCTCCGTACTGTTCTCTAAGGCATGTGAAATCTGCTAACCAGCACTTGACAAGCGTGGCAACCCATGGCTTTAGCCATTTTTATTCTCAAAGGAGACTCCCAACAATGTAACGAAAAAAGGGTTGATAATGCGGAGTGCGTATGGAGGGGGGATTTTACTCCACAACAGTGTCTTTTACGGAGACGCAGTGGTACTTACTGGCTAGTGGCGAAACTAATGTGAAGTTTATAAAAATTATTCAGTAACAATCAAACTCCACTGCATAACCGAACCGTTAGATCTTTCCCTAGCCGGATCACCAATCCACAAACCCACGCAGCATTGCCTAACTTTACATTTCGTTTTCCATCTGCCAACGCGACAAGAACTTAAGCGAAAAGCGTAAAGCTTTAAAACTAATTAAATGGAATGGATATCCCGCTACCCTTTCATGTCCGGCTTCAATGTCAGTGGACTCAATTTGTCGAAACTGTTATAGCGCGGGTCAAGCGACCTCCGCGACTAGTTTTATATAGAATCGCCCATAACAGACAGCTCAGAGCACTCTAACTCCCGGGAATAGATACTTGATTAAGATGCTTACTTGTGTCAGGTTATTTTGCGATTACATCTGACGTTGACTCCCAATCTCATTTAATTTAATGTTAAATAAATTCAGTTAATTGTGTCACCATCCGGCTGCCGTTTTACCGTTATTGCATCGTTACGATCCTGGGAATAGTCATAGAATAACCATACAGTGTCCTGGAATTACGTTGTTTCTGAGCCGGATTCGCGTTATCAAAGTAATTATATAATAAATAAAAGTCGTGAATAAGATTTACTGTGTTAATTATATCGATCGATATTAACAGCATTAATCAAAATTAATTACTTAAGGGTGTAAAATAAAGGTTGAATCTTTGTATGGTGACAATTATCTTGTCGTTTATAGATTTCATGATAATTACCAACACACGAGCAACTCATACCTACTTTTCAATACAAAACGCATATATTTGTATTTTCAAAATTTTTCACTTAAATTAAGTTAAAAAATGAAATTTGTTCTATTGTTGTATACGTAGTGAAAAAAACTTTGGTTCTTACTTATATTTGCGCGTGTGTATGTCACTGAACTCCTAAACAGCTGGATCGATTTGGATTAAAAGATGTGTATTTCGGTGGGTACCTGGATCGTTTAAGTTCACAATTGGATCCGATTGGTGGCAAGACAATCCGGTTCCAGGAAATGTCTTTAGTATTTTGGGATGAAATTTCTTAAAGAGTTTTCGCATTTTAGAACGTGTAAAAACAAAAAATTCTACATAGAATTTTATAAAATGAACAAAAGTCATTATGAATTGACATCGTTTTGAAAAAGAAAGAAAAACAAATCAAGAAAACGCTTGCTGGACTCGCTAATAAGAGGCACGCCAACGCTTGGGCAGAATAATGTCTGTCAAGACCGCTAGTGCGAACATGAGTCCGCTTAGATACAAGCAGTTTTTGTTCCGTATTTAAAAAAGTGTCAAATATTTAACAATGTATCAAATATTTAAAAATGTGTCATAATTTTATACTAATATATAAACATTCACTATTATATCATTACAATTATTTGAACATAGTGGATTTTAAATTAAACAATGAGATTTTTTTTTCGTATCCGATCGCATAGCAACAGGTTATTTGATACTGCTACGAACTTTAAGTACCTCTTTATTCTTGCACGACGCACTTATTAAATGTAGTGTTATTTGAAACCACACAAAAATAGTAAAGCACGCGGAAATTACAGACAATAATCGTAAAATATTGAAAAAACGGAGGTACCTACACATTAATAGAATGTGTAGGAAATAGAAATGGAAACAGTGAAATACATTCGTCAGATAATAATAAAATATATTATTCAATGTTATCGCATCTCACGCAGAACAACATTTAACGTATCACGCATGGGTATTCGAAATTGGATCGAAGATCGTAAGAGGGATTGAAGGACAAAGACGGCGTGGTGTGGGGGGCGGGGGAGGTCGAATCTGCCCACTGCCCACGCACCACGTCAAAGCAGTAATGAGTTGAAAGCGGATACTTGTAGCGCACTCAGAGCGCACGTGTCCGGTTACCCGCTTAATGTTGCCCGGATAAACAATGACGTCCAGCCTTTTAGCGACATTTGTGAACCCACTCAACACTAGACATAAGCCTAAAGAGATCCCGTATTTTTGCCATCCGGCTTTTTCGGCTCTGATGCGGCCAACGTTGTATTATTTGTCCGTACTGTGTGAATTGAGAGATCTATTCTCTTGGGTTTTATATACGTGTACTGTACACATAATACGCGTTCTTTGTCGATACATATGATTATTTAGCTCAGTTTTACTTATAACATAAACCTCGTAACAAATCCGTAAAATTAAATCCGCAATGTAATTTATATGTATGAATAATTACATTTAAGTTTCATTAGAGATAAACTTCGCGTTAATAAATCCGTAAATACAGCAACATTGTACTTAGTTTAAAACCCCAAACAATGACACAACCTTCACAATAGATTCAAATTGATTGTAAACTTGTATGATACGTGTGCTAGATGAAAACGTTAATAGAGTATCCACATGATATTCTCCCTAATCTAATAGCACTCAGCTCCGTAAAGCTGCCTAGTCAAATGCACAGTGACGGAGCATCAACGCCGGTCCATTACTGAGCCGCGATACGCCATTAGTTCATTAGTGCCCTCGTGCGCCGCCATAAGCAGCTTACCGATATACTTACATGAGTTTTGAATATCAGAGCAGCGTAACAATGGATAGCGTGTCATTTACTACAAATTGAAGTTCCTTCAATGTTTACACGTTTCGTTATATGGTGATTTAAAGCACTTGTAACATGTATTTTTTAATATGTAAGTGTATTGTATTTTTTTACTTGTAAGTAATTTTAACTTTAACGGTGATGTAATGCTGTGGAGATAAAAATGTGTGTTGAAATTTAACAAGATTTACAGATCGATATGCCTGTTTTCAGTTCCTCAAATAACAAATATTTGTTATTGAGTATCAATCGGTAAACCACCTGGTAAAATATTTAGTGCATTACGTTTAGGAACTACACTATAATTTATTTATTTACAATAATGTATTTTAGTAAAATCTTCTTAGATAAAAGCCTTTAAGAATATAATTGCAATAACTACCATATGAATCTATGAAGAAACTGAGGAATGTAAAAAAGGCACGACTAATCTGTAAAAATGGAGATATTTGGTGCTCGGTGCTCGCTGCCTACTCCGTAAGAGACTTTGGAGTGACGATGTAATAAAAATGTGTTACCAATGGATTCATTTGTTATTCCAGGCAGATATGATACCGAAACTTAATTGTCGGTCCATTATCGAAAGCGCAACAACTTTAGTGTAACACATTGATCGCTACACGCCATTAGCTCATAAGTGCTTGTGTATCATCGACATTACCTGTGCATTATTAACCTATTATAGGGAGAGCATAAATTTAGATGCTTATAACTATATTATTCTTGGTTGTATATATGGACAATATTCAATCCGTCTTGTTTAACACTCCTCTGCCTACCCCTTCGGGAGAATACAGGCGTGAGACCACGTTACCTTACATTTTATGTCGTGTTCATCAGAACTGTGTAACTTATTTATTACCTATGAAAGATAAATTGATTTAACGAATTTGTCTTTTCTAAAATGACAAGTCTCATACACATTTTTATTTATTATGCTGAATAATCATCATACGTACATTATTACCATTTTAATATCAAAATATTGCGTTGCAAATCATTATTAACATAAAAATATCAAAACACAAAGATACACTGCGGGTACATACATGTTGTTCAACGACATACAATATGTTGGCTTAGTGTGTAGTAACCCTTCTTTGGGTCCATGAAAGCCGTCCAGTAAAATGTGACGTGTGAGTGACGTAGCCTTCACGTTGGTCTATTGTGGGACAAAGGATTGCGAATTGAGACGACACGCCATTAAGTAATTTGTGCTCTAATGATAGGTAAGTCTATGAAGAGTTCATGTGTTTAGATCGTACTATAACAGGCGCTCATTGGCGTTCCTGATCACTGTGATTAAGAATTATCAATCAATAACAAATACCAAACGGTAATTTGGTTTACTATTGATCGATTTCACAAATCATATAACTCTTTTTCGATGTTTGAAATATAATCACAGATTGCGTTCTCATATTTATCACAAGCTGTCCAGATTCTCATATTGTACACTAATTCTCCTCGCGCTTTATATAGTCACATGTAGTCAGATATACTGACAGTGATGGAACATCATCGTTAGTCCATTACAGCGCAGGGGACGCGCGGAGAAGATACGCCATTAGTTCATTAGAGTTCTTGTGTTCTGTCAAAAGCCGCTTGTGAACCCATTAGAAATACTATGATAATGCCAATTTACGCACGTCACGTCACTACACTGGATCTTTTCTTATACCTATACTTAATAATAAGCTGCTCTTCTGGACTATCTCACATTATGGCTTTAAATATAAGGTGTTCTTATGGCATTATCTTATCTCATCTTGACGTTCTGTTCTAGCCTCTAACTGTGAGAATGCCGAAGCTGCTTAAGTCTATTTTATTCCAGTCAGATTTAATAAAAAAATATGAATTAAGCAAACCATTTTTAACAATAAAATAGAAAATGTTTTCAATTCACATAAGCTAGTCAAATATTGTTTATATATTCATTCAGTCTACTGTCTACCGATACGTAATCATAAACGAGACGAAGAATATAGATGTTCAGTGATAGCATTCAGATTTGCTTCTGAAGCGTCAACACGATACTGGCTTTGTGGAAGCGATCCATAAAAGCCATTTAATCAAATGAAAAGTGACAGTGACAGAGTATCCAGGTTAGTCCATTAAGGCGCTGGTGATGCGAGGCGCGAATATATTCTATTAGTTCATCAGCTCGCTATGTGCCGTATAAGTCAATTGTGGCCTCGGTCTGTTAATCATAACAACGGTCATTTATGTGCTTGCCTAATACTTGAAATTACTTACTGAATTTAATCATGTCTGTAATGGCAATTTTTTTTTATAATAAAGATTAATATAGAGGTATGATTAAACTAAAGTTACATTTTATATTTTGTTATTAAAGAACAAAATGATAACAAATTGTTACCAAATATGAAAAATGTAATCGGGTTCACCGAAGGCGTTTTATTTGGACAGTATTATGACATGTATTTAAGGAATACCCAAATGCAAAATCGAAAATGGAATTTAAGCTTACCCTCACTAATAGGTACAAAATGTTTAGAGACAGAGTTCCTATTAAATTCGATACAACATCAGTGGGTTATCACACATATAAATATGAACATTGGTACATATAAATATATATCTTCTCAGAGCTTTATGGACTAAAAAGCCATTTGATCCATCACCATGAAAATTGCTGAGTATAAGTGTGTTTGCATGGATTTTTTTATGTATCTCGCTAGTAGATGGCGCTCTGACCCATAACTACTATAAAGTTTAACTAGTCGTTATGAAAATAGATATGTTTGGACAGGGAGAATATTTTTACATTATCGATTTTACAGGAACTTGCCGCTAGATAGCGCCGTACCACATCAACTATTACAGTTTAATCGATCGTCATGAATGTAATAGATAATTATAGATTAATTAATCACATTCATAAACCCACATAATGAACAATTGAATCGTTGATTAATTCACATTTAATAACCGATTACGAGCAACGTTTGCCGCATTCATATAGTGAGTTATAAATAATCATCTTAGCGATGTATTTCAGATGGACATAGAGAGTGTGAGGGGGTTAGCGAGGGGTACGGCCCATTATCCCGAGGTGAGGTATCGCAACAGCAAAGACGTTAGTCCGGCTCTCTGCATCGGCGACTTTATGACGTTATCTCTAACAGGTTCCGTTCCGCCGCCGGAACGGGGTTGCCTCAGTTCTGAAAGCACGGGATCCACCGCTCTGCCTGATAATTGTCTCTAATGGAAAAGTCTAGTCGCTTCGTACGAAATGCATTCCAAGTTTGCGCTGCTGCCAGATATAAGTTATTATATCCTATGCAGACGACATTGTTTATAAATAAGAGTGAAGTTACCCTGGTGTTTTCGTTCAGCAGATCTTTGTTTTTCATATGAATGAATGAATGTGCACATATTTATAAGAGAAAAACGGTTATAACTTATTACATAAATATCAAGCAAAAGCTATCACAGTAGCAACATTCCTACCTATATGTTTTGACAAAATGAAAAAGCTGGCAAAATGTAATACACTTACGAGTATGTTACGGGACATACATATTTAACACGCATATTTACCGATTGGCGTGGATCCGAGGGAGGGCAGATACCACGAAGAAGGGGTCCGGGGAGAAGACGGTCATTCAATGAGATTGCTTCTTGCCGCCACTCTCAAGTAATGGATCTCGCCCAAATAGACTAAATCGAGGTAACGCGCCACCCTATTGCGTTACATTATGGGCACTGAATTTTCTCTTAAATAGAGTAAACAATACATTTTGTTATATACTTAGTAGTAATAAGAAACTATCACAAAAGGCACATTATGCAGGAGTGCTCATTTCATTTTCATTACAATGTTACTGTAAATGTTAATATAGACGAAACCTTAAAATTGCCAGAAAACAATATTCATAATAACAGGCGTTAGAAAAACTAATACTTGTCTTTTACAAAGTAAAGTGTGCGTTGATAAACGATACCTTTTATTGATATTTTTCTCCTTTTGAAGTATATATTGTTGTTGCTGTAGCTTGTACAAAGTTTTAAAATATGGACTATTTTGCAACTATGACAGACCATTTATTGAACAACAAATAAGTTTTAGACAGAGTATCGTAGTACAATGGATTCGGTATGGACTGAATTATGGAGGAGGCGAAACAGGGCCGGTGTAGGGCAGAGGGGGGAAATGGAAAATGTGTGTAGCCAAGTGGCGCCTAACAGCTCCTGGACGAGGCTCGGTAATGGACTGATCAGATACCACTCGAGCCACCGTCGCACAATACGCAACTAGCAAATGGAATTTAATTTGACTTATTGACATCTCCCATTCCATAGCTAAATATTAGTGGTAACTTGTAACGTTGTGTCATAACTATTGATGTACTGGGAATAATATTACTGGGAACATTTTCATAAAATTGATACTTCATACAATTGAGCATATTCATTGCAAATCATTGTTATTTGTAATCAAATCGAATTTTGAGAATTTTTTATACGGATACATAAATATTAACAATATAAGGTTGAAATTGCGCACGCTCCATACATAAGTATCGATGTGGAATAAAAAATAAACGAGACTTCATTGTAGGTATGAACTTTTATTATAAGTAGATATCACAAAAACTTTTATAAATATCTAATGACTGCATTAAGTTCGAACACATGTCACCTTCTTTATAGTAGAGGCTGTACTTACAGTAAAAGAATTCACTGAGGCCAAAGTCGCTAGTTCATTATCCAAATGGACTACAGCTATTTGATCCACTTATGTGATTGCCTGCAAGCATTATCTCTCTCCTACTGAATGGAAGCCATAAGTCTACCTCGTAACTCTCGGCTCCTTACAATATTTGTTTGTACGTTTATACGTGATATTAGTGAAATACATACGTTGGAATATAAGACTTACTGACCTCATTAGAATGAATAAGAACTGTTCCAACAACAACTGCGTAGAGCAGAAACAATAGTTATAAAATAATTGACGATAAACTCATTTGTCGATAAAATTTATTTAATTACAATCAAAAAGTAAATTTCAAGTACAGGTTGTAAATAATAAGTAAAAAAAATTATTTAATCATTAAATTGGATACTGTTTTATTTATTTATTTGTTACAAAGGGCGGGGCGGACTTAGTGCATGGTGGCAGTGCATACTGGTATGCATTGCCACCATCCCAATATATGTATTTATTATGTATCAATATATATAGCAATACATATGTATATATATTTATTATATTTATATACTGTATATATTACTTATACATGTATACATCTACACACATACGCACATACGCACATATATACATATACATACATACAAATCTAACACATATGATATATACAAAAACAAAATACATACACGTACATACCAAGGAAAGATGTATTAAGATTTTAATGCAACCGGACTAATCTCTTGACGAATCCTCTAGATGCAGTCCTTCTAATCTCAACCGGCAGGATGTTAACCGGGTAATGATAGAAACAGGTGATGTAAGATGGTCAATGGTCAATTTTTAAATTCTCAGAAGAGCGAAGTACTTGTACTTGAGGTACCTAGGTTGGAAAGGTGGATTATTAGAAATATAGTACAAATACAAGAAGATTCTAGAATTACGCCTTTGTCGAATTGATAGCCAGTTAAGCTTATTACTGTACTGAGAAACATGGTCAAATTTACTTAAGCCGAAAATATATCGAATGCAGTTGTCTTGAAGGCATTCTAGTTTATTAGGAAGTTCTTTTTAGAGGTCCGGGTAACTTATCTATTTGCTATGACTACTCAAAATTTATAAAATGAATTGAAAAAATATACAACGTCCTTACGTACATAATAATCGTCCCAAAGACTCGGTAATAGACAACAACCGGCTTATTGGCGACAATCGAAAAATTAACTATTTGATTTATTTTGAATAAGGAACAGAGAGCGCGCTGAGAGATAATAGATATTGGATTATGTTTGAAACCAATCACTTAGCCTGTCGAATCCGCATGAGCAAGTTATATAAGAAAGTACTTCACTTATTTCGGTAGCTAAACTCGCTCTACCAACAAATAAACGAGAACCGCAACTGTGGTAACAAAGAATCCCAATCTTGTCACCGAATGTACACATGTATTTATTTATTGTATTTATGTAACATTTTGTGTTACCACTGAATTAATTAAGCGATTAATGTCATATTCAAATAACGCATAGCTTTCATAAAAACAATAATTTACAACTATCCAAGCATAAAAAACATCTCGAGGGGCGTAAAAGGACGTTGCTTAACGTAACATGTCTGTAACTTAACGTAACCTGTCGTCCCGAAGAGGTAGGCAGAGGAGTGTAGTAGGTACACTCCCACGGTTCACCACTTACGTTTACGTCCCACCATTGCAAAGGGGGTGAGCCTATTGCCGTATAACAGGCACAAATGCATACTCCGCGCCACTACTAGAAAATCTAAGTTATAAAAATTTAATAATACTCGGCCCAGAATTTGAACCTAGGACCTCTCGGTTAGCAATCGCGCTTTCAACCACTCGACCATCGAGGCAGTCTAGTAATAATAATGATAGTAATAATAATTTTATAAACTAACGATAAAAACTTCAGCTAATGGTTGTACAAGAGAACTTTACTCTATGCTCTACAATCATATTCGTGGGAAATGAGAATCGGATTCAGTTTGAAACGACGGCTGATGAAGACGCTTACGAAAGGGACTGGAACAAAAATACAATTAACAATGAAATTAACAAAATCGCATCGCAATTTATGAACAGCTGTATACACAACTGTTTGTTATGAAACTGAACTCCGAACATAATTAAAATACTTTACATCAATGCTTCCCTACTCACAATCTGCTATCTTTACGAGGATTTTTTTGCAATTTACGGACCATGTACAATCTACATCATTTCTCGTTAATTATTTCATTTCCCAGACAGATTATATATACAAATACTATAACAATTATTAACCGAGGATCTCTATCGCAATACTTTTAAAAACATTTTTTTTAATTACACAGTCTCTAGATAATACCCCCAAGTAATCTCATAAGCTTTATTGGAATCAAAGACGAACAAAACAGATATTCTAAAAACAAATGAAAACCTACATAAAGCTTCCCATGAAACTTACAATATGTGTTTGCGATTTTTAGAAAAAAATCTTTCGATTCAGATGACCAAACATGTCAAAAAATGTTATTTGAGCTAAGCCATAGCTCCGATTTGAGAACATTATGATAATATTTAAGCATATAATATGTTTTTAGTTGTACTAATACTACAATGACTCATTCGAAATCATGATTCGTTCGGACCATATTACATTAAGTCTAGACTAGTTTTTGTTAACACGAGATATCCTAGTGATTTTTAATCAAGATTAAAAAAAAACAAATAATACTCTTTAACCGTCTAGAAATTAGAATCTTTTCAATATTGACGGTTAATACAGTTTGAACGTTTCGCCAGTACACGCGATCTTAAAAATAAATGAAAAATATTGATCGTTCACAAATGTATTTTAACTTTTGACACGCTTGTCAAAACTGATGAGAAAATTATGTAAAAATATATTTAAAAAATAAGTTATCCTACTACTGAGCTACAAGCGCACATTTAATTACGTTCTTAATTACCTAGCTAAAGATAGGGGAAAGTTGACTTTATCTTTTTAAAAAACGAATAACTAAAACCATCACTGCCACAACATACTACGATACGAGACTTAGCACTGCATGTGACCAATATCATGTAGAATATTTTAATTGAAATATGGTACAGATATCTACGGGTTACGATAAGTACCTAACAAAAACAAAACTCTACGAGGAACGTCTGTATAGTAAATATATATGAACATACATAGATTCACACTTTTATGTAACATTAGTAGGAACGAGTGGAGAGCTAAGGGGATTGCATAATAAAATCATAGATACGTAATTTGTACTTGTCGATACGTTACGTGAGAAATATCGCTTGGCTCACCTACAGCGTGATGTCTGTAATATTATGTATTACCTGTGGAGGTATATTATGCGCTTGTCTAATACTTTCGTTTCCGGGCAAATACAAGCCTTATCTAATATCACGTCTGTGATCCCCGAAGAGGTAGGCAGAGGAGTGTAGTACCAGTTACGTTTACGTACCAATATGGAATAGATGGTGAGCCCATTGCCATACACCGGGCACAAATCCACACTCCGAGACACTACAAAATTTTTTAACAAAAAATTCTAGTTAGAAAAATCCAATAGTATCAAAAAATTCTAAATATTCATCTTTTCAGTCTCCACTCTTATCTCAAAGTGAAATTAAAAATGAAAATTTTATTTTACACCGAATAAAAGCATTCTATTAACATGAAAATCGAAAGCAGAAATTAGTTATTAATTTGCCCACTTTCTGCTCATAAATTTACTATAAATAAGCAGTCGCGATTAGTGTTCTAATGAAGTGAATTATATAATTTTAAAAAATGCATAAGTTAAAATAATAAAAAAAGCAGAAATGAATTTCCTATGTAGGTAACTATGAAAATAAACATTCATTTAGAACTTAGCAAAAGTCTTTTCAACTATACAGTGATGTAACGTACTTACTTAGAATTATTATTATTACAAGAAAATGAAATATAAATACAAAAACAGTGCTGTCTGGTGGCACTACAAAATAAATTATTACGTAGTTAGTTCTAGGCGCACTATCGCGAAATATTCAATTAACATGAATCGCGTAATCCCATTTAGACCTTTCTAGGGCTTTGTAAATCTAAATAGCAAAATAGGATACGTAAGTAAGGATTGGAACCAGCTAGAACAGTCCAGTGTCATCGACCGTGCCTGCCTACTGGTAGAAAGCGGTGACTCACTCCGGCCGGCTCCAGGCTGCCTTGACGGCATCTCTGTATTGCTAGTGCCGTGTTTCAATGCCTAGAGGCTGTTTTATTAGGTCAAAGATACTCAAGGACTTAACGACGCCGGCTATGTCCTTGTTGTTTAAGTGTTAATAAATTCTTATTACTCTGTTGTTCAAACAAAACCAAATCATAACACTTAACGTCTATAATAACAATACTGAACATAAAATGAACCTGTTAAATAGAATTCATAAAGATTTTTTACAAGAAAATATTGAACATCAAGTAATTTGAAGATTTTCTATTGTAATGAAATAGTATTATTATTAAAGATCTAGCATTGTACACTATTTTCTAAATTCCGACTATAAAAATGTATTGTACACAGAAAATATATTTAGAAAGTATTAGTTTTAAACGTACTCAGGTCTCTAACAAACCAGTTCCGAGGCACGAGGTTTGTTTACCTCAAGAATGCAATGTTTATTTACTTTCATTCTTCAAACGTCTCCAGTAACCTGTCTTTACAGAAAAGCCCGTATAACCACACATAGATCGCGACACACTATTCAATATAGGTGCCTATTTACTTTCTTCTGCGATTGCTGTTTCTTGTTTAATATTTTTTATCACTGATAAATACTCTATATATTGATGAGTACTGTCAAGAGCGAAAGAAAGTAAATATTATATTGAGTAGGTGGCAAAATATTGTGTCAATTCGTATAGATTAATTGAACCACTTTGGATAAAACTTGAGTTTTATTTTACTACTTATAGTTTTATGTAAGCTATGTACGTAATTAAAGATTAAAAATGAGATATAATAATTATCTCATATAGGTATATGAAGGACCGATGAGTTGTATGAAGATACTTGATATTCTTGATAACACCTCGTTTTAGCTATAGTTATATATCAAATATTG
>DWFY01000041.1:0-13951 GCA_018246875.1 Creonpyge creon creon | reverse complement strand
CCCGTCTGCCTACAATACAGTACATTATTTGTATGTCAATCATAATAATATATATTTTAATATTTGTACTTAATTTATCACTAAAAGAGCAAAATAATGTCTGTTCCATATGATACAGTTTTACATGGTGATTTATTTTTATTTTAAAAACGATTAATATTCATAGCAAACCACTGTAATGTTTAATATTACTCAATTTCTTCATGTAACAATTGCAAATTCTCTCAAGGATGATAACCAGCGAAGTCTGCTAAACATAGAATCTGATTCTATGAATGCATACCAGTCACCTCAAACGCCGCAGCCTACCTCTGAATCAGGTAAATACATTATTTTTACGTTTCCTCTACTAATTCTACAATTGTCTATTTTAGTGTGCCTCTCTTGTTCCACCTTGCTGGTCTGCCTTGAAGGGGAATATGAAGTTTGTTTGTCTTTGTGTGTGCTAGTGACAGGATATGGAATATGAATATGGTGTTGGTGTTAAGGCTAATTATTATTGACCAACAACAGTAATTCTATAAAGTGGGCTATAATACTCCCATCAGCCTGCTCCAATATGAATTGGCAAATGATGCGGAGAAGTTTATAGCCAAATTTTGTTTTTTAGAAATGGTCCCCACCGAGCTGGGTTTGCGGCCGCGGAAGGCGTGCAATTGCAACAAGTCGCAATGCCTCAAGCTGTACTGTGACTGCTTCGCGAATGGCGAGTTCTGCAACCGCTGCAACTGCTCCAACTGCTACAATAACCTGGAGAACGAGGAATTGAGGCAGAAGGCAATACGAGGCTGCCTAGATAGGAACCCTAATGCCTTTAGGTGACTACTTTTTTAATCAATCATCATCATCAGACAGTGCTTGACTGCTTGACATAACCTTTTCCTGTGGAGTTTTTACCCGTAATCCACACGCTGGACATGCGGGTTGGGTATCACAGAACATGGCTTCTCGCACAGCCTATGCTGCTGCCAGCAGGCGGCCAGAGCATGTACGCCTAGGCAGGCCGCGCCATAGAGCGCTCTTCTAGCGCTGGGTTCAGTCGCCTTTTACAACACCCTGTATCTCGACATGGGGTCAAGGGATGTATTCTTGCTTCGCCCCGACACTGATAATTTTTGATCAATTATGATAATAATAATTATTATTATTTATGATGTTATGATCATTTTTGGTCAACGATCAATACTAACATAAATAATTATTTTCTTTAACTGGTTAATATTGTGATATTAGTTTTAAGTCGATTTCTACAAACATTGTCTTTATTAAAAATTTACATTAATATTGCAGGCCCAAAATTGGTAAAGCCAAAATTGGCGGACCCGAAATCGTACGACGGCACAATAAGGGGTGTAATTGCAAGAGAAGTGGATGCCTGAAGAATTACTGTGAATGCTATGAGGCAAGACTTTCACTACTACAAAAAAAAATTTTAAATATGCATTTAAATTGATTTTTTTATCAATTTTCTGTTGGTGTAATGATTTATGGCCTTTTCTTAGGGCCTACTGTTAAGCAAACTAAGGCTAATTAAGTAGTCTTATTAATGCTGTTAAATGCCTTTCTTCTGGTTTCGGAATAGTTATTTGTAAGTTCGAATTTTTGAGCAACCCCTGGTGTTATAACAATCTGTGAATTCCCCAAGTTTAATAATTTTATTGTAGACATTAATGATACACGGCAATAATAACTGTATGCTTTAGTTAGGCTTTGAGTGTGTATGCAATGAAGAAATATAGTTTGTCATGTATTCTGGCTTCAGGCGAAAATAGCTTGCACGGCGATCTGCAAGTGTGTGGGGTGCCGCAACGTGGAGGAGTCGCTGGAGCGCTTCCGGCGACAGGAGCTGCCAGCTAAGATGCCCAAGCAGCCCTTCTCGATAGATCTCATCTTCCGCAACTCGGCCTCGAACGATACCAAGTTAATATTTATACTCTTACAACATTCATACAATATTCAATATTCATACATTATACATTTAAAAGATCTCAAATAGCTGCAACTTGGTCTAGTTTTGACGACTTATTGTAGACATGACGTGGAAATTTGTTGTTTCCGGGCGCGGTCAGAATGAGTGCACGTTAATTAACGCAGATATACTGGCGGTGGATGAGCACATTTTTGATTATCAGTAGCTTGTAAAGATTGTTCTGGTGTTTTCTGGACAAGCGGGAAGAACAGATATGTCTCGATATTGATACAAAACCCAGTATCTCATTTCGAAATTTATGCTGGTTGTACAATTTATTTGAAAAACATTTTCTTCCTACTTTATCGTGGTTTGGGGCCAGATGAAGTACCAGAAAGCCAGTGGTTAGTTTGTTTCGTTACGGTTGTGTATTTTGTTTTTATCTTCCTCGCTACTACGTTCCATTATCGTCAACGGGCCAATCGATGCGGGTCTTCCGACTATTGGAACGCTCGTGGTAATGAAGGGTGTGTTGGCGGCAGGCAGCCGTGCAGCTTCATGACGAGCGAGGTGATCGAGGCGGTGTGCCAGTGCCTGCTGGCGGCGGCGGGCGAGGCGGGCGCGGCGGGCGGCGCGGCGGGCGAGGCGGGCGCGCGCGAGCCGCTGCGTGACGTCATCGACGAGTTCGCGCGCTGCCTGCAGGACATCATCGGCGCCGCGCACCACGCGCCCGCGCCGCACGCGCAGCACGACCAGGTGTGCGCGCGGGGAACCTGGGGCCTGGGGTCTGGGGAGCTGGGGGATAACTATTTCAACTTCATTAGTATTCGGGACCACATGGCCCAACTTGACGTGCCATTACTCGCCCGGACATTATTTATTTATAATATCCTCATTAATCACTTGGTCCATAACATATGTTTCAGTTATATGAATAGGCGACTAAATTTGTCTGTAGACAAAAAAGAGTGAGTTTTGGGACAACATTAGAAATGTGCCGCGATGCAATGAGAATTTTCTCGTATACGCCTATTTATTTAGCCATGGGAGATTTTAATGTTTATAGGTATAGAGAATAAATGTGTATATACCAAATGTAGCAGAGATAAATATATAAAATATTATAAATTAAATACTAATACATAGTTATTAATTTAATATTAAACATCACTTGCTATAACGGTGAAGAAAAAGATCGTGAGGAAGACCTTAGAGTTCTCCATAAAAATGATCTCTAAAGCGTGTGAAGTCTCCGGATCAGCAATTGGCCAGCGTGGGAGACTATGTATCTATTAAATCAGGCTGGTTGGTAAACTAAATTGTGTTTTGATGGTTGCAGGGAACCAGTTGATGTCCGGCCGACCGCAGCCCAAGTGTCCGCCTCAAGCGGCTCCGCCTAGACAGTATCGCGAGGGCAATAAGCATGAGGAACTTAGACAACTGCAAGTGTTGCAACCTGCCGATATTGTTTAAGCGGCAGTGAGTTTGTTGAAGCGGATCACTGGTGGAACAACCTTCAGGTTGAAACTGTACATAGCTTGCATAGATAGTCCAGGTGCAAATTTTATTAGTATTTAATTATTAAAATGTGATATTCAGTCGCTGAATTATTAGCAATCCCTAAGTAATAATATTGTAGTGCAATTTATAACTTCATTTTAATTTTGCTAGTTCCTTTGTTATGTTCATGGCGGTGCCATTTGTGCACTGCTTTTTTGTTGTTCACTCGCAAAATCATCAGCCCCGTGGCTCTCCGAAGGGGTAGGCAGCGGAGTGTGGTACACTCACGTTTCACCAGTTAGTTCCCTCGCCGTGTTAATTAGTTAATGAGATTAAAACGACCGCGTGTAACGCATGCTCGTGTGGAAGCAATATTTAGCTTAATATATTCAAGTGATCAAGATTGTCCCATTTGCAAATGTACCTTGAGTATGTCGTGCACATTATATACGTACGCGGATTTTAGCTGCTAATAAAATGTATTCTCGCAAGGAGCCTAGTTGCACTACCGTTGTAGACAGTAATTGTTACTTAAGTAATCATGTATCAGTATGGAAGGTAAATACAATCCAGCTTTCGGACTTCATTTCTGCAGATACAACTGCACGACACTTTATCTCTGTATTTATAACATATTACACGTATTGAATACTCTTGACATATGTAGATGCAATCAAAACATCAGATGGAAAATGTATGTGATGGTTTGTAGACTAAAAATGTTGTATATAATTGTATATAGGCAATTTTATATAAACTTATATAAATATGTTGTGTGGTGAAAAGGTAGCGATGAACACATATTGTATATAACATGACGACCTTGTAAATTGATTTTTTACTAGTCATAAGAATATATATATACCTTTGGTAAAGTGTAAATATTAATATAATAAAATGCAATATTCACTACAAATTGATTCTTTAATTTTTTAACAGTCCGTTATTGTATTTTTAACAAGGGTATGAATTACAATAAATAAAATGGAACCCATGAAGTATGTCGTTTTATTCAAAATTTAAGTGAAAAAATAATATGCCGTCTTGTGCTGTGTAGACAGCGCAGGTAACGACAATCGAGTAATGGTATTTATTTATTGTTATTTTCATTTATTTATTTTTTATTGTACACCATAACAGGCAATAGAAAGGGCGAACTTAGTGCCTAGTGGAGTTTACTAGTGTCAACCCTTGGAGGATGGTAAAAAATGTAAAAACATACTGGTATGTATGAAATAAGTACTAAAATGCCTTCAGTCTGTCATATATACGCTTTTGTCAATATTCTCACCGCGGGCCTGGCGATGTAAGACATCAGCGTTACAAGATATCATTGGAATTAAAAATAGTATTCCGTGTACGACAGTCTATAAATACGGCGCGGCAGCGCCACACGTGGGCTGGGAATATTTAAGTCATTGTTACAGTTACATATTAACTGGAGTATTCACAAGCAAAACAATGAGTGCTCGATACGAAATAAGAAAATCTGAGAAACTCGGCAGGTGTGTTCATACGGGTTAGTCAACTATGTCTAGGCTACGTTGATATACGTACATTTTAATCGTGATAAAAAAAGCAAAGACGCAAACATTGCCCTTTATAATTTATATATGATCAAATAATTGAATGATATTCCATAGTGGGAAGTTAAAGTTAAAGTTAAAGTGTACTACACTCCTCTGTCTACTTCTCCCGCCAATATAGGCGTGATGTTACGTTTTTTGTTTATTGATAAAGTTAGCTATAAACAAGCAATGTAAGTAAAACAAGAAAAAGTATTAAACACTTAGTAATTATTGCAACTTTCTTAGATATTTGGTTGCTGCCAAAGATTTGAAAGGGGGAGAAAGGATCTTCTCTGAACAAGCATTTGTAATAGGTCCTAACAGCGACACATCTCTTCTCTGCTTCAATTGCTACTTACCTCTAATTAGCAAGTTCTTGATCTGCAAGAACTGTGCCGTGGCACCGACATGCCCTGGGGATGGATGTCCAGAGGAATTGACCGGTGAGATTTGACATTTAAGTGATGTTACATTATGTAGTATGAAATATTTATTACTTTAAATTAAATGAAAAATAACTGATGAAATTTGGGAGTGTACTACACTCCTCTGCCTACCTCTTCGGGGATTACAGGCGTGATGTTACGTCTAATGCTGTTTGGTTTTATTATGAAAATGTTATAGCAAAGAAAGATGATAGATATTGAAGTTGGAAAGATGGACTGCGCAGAAACCTTTTACTGGATGAAAACGATATAGCGAATATCATGAGAAATTTTGCGTTTCAACTTAATTAAAATGAATTATACTACGAAAAAATAATTAACGGTGAACCATTTACGTAATATAATATTCTATTGAATTAACAAGCAATTCAATCGCTGTGTGAACTGCGTGTAATTAATTTAATTTTCAGTATGGCATAATAAAGCTGAATGCGAGTTATTTAGAAATTTGAAATTAAATATCGGATTGAGTCCAATGACGATGGTGCAAAATGTAGGATCTTTACTGGTCCTGCGCGCCCTGTTGAAGAAGGACACAAACCCTCAAGCGTGGGAACAGTTTATGTTGTTAGAAACACATTTGGAGGAGCGGCGGGAGAGTAGTGTGTGGCAATATTACGAAAATACCGTAAGGGTAGGACTTTAATACCTGAGAATTAAGATTCACTTATATTTCAGCAACAACTGATCTGGTGTTCCGGGGTCAGGGTATACACGGATAACACTTACCATTGTTCCAATACTTAGTACTAGCTAGATACAAGTTGATGAGCCGTGAGTTGTGGGTTCGATTCCCACGTAGGACAACTATTAGTCTATATAAGTATATATTTGGAAATTTAAATATGTAGTTTATCAGCTGTATGGTTTCCATAGCACTGGCGCTGAGTAATTGGACATCAGATATGTTTAAATTATTTATATAAAAATGGCTACTCTATCGCATTGGGTGAAAACCTGTAAAGATGGATGTAATGTTTGTAAGTAAATAAATGGCTATCTGTAAATTGTCCCAATATATTTCATATTATTATTGTAATAAGCTTTCAAAATCAAATTATATTGTTAGTTCATCAGTTCACTCGGTCTGCTCGACGATGAAAAAGACAGTAATCTGGTCCAAAAAATATGTGCTGTTATCGATGTGAACAGCTTCGAAGTGCGGGGTCCGCCAATTCCGGCGATAGGCTGTGCCGAGGTACTGCGCGGGGTGTTCCTCGAGGCGGCACTCTTGGCCCACGACTGTTCCAGCAACACACACATGGCGATCAACGACAACAATGTCCTCGTGTGCCACGCTAGCACTGATATAAAGAAAGGAGATGTTATATATTACAACTACACGGATCCTTTGAAAGTAAGTATTTTGTTGTCTAATAGTTATGGGTAGGGGAGGTAAGGGGAGTTAAGTACATTGAAGAGCGTAAGGGGTAATGGGAGGTGGCACGCTGCATTAGAGATTCCGTCAGATTGGAGCAATCAAAACTGTAACTGCAATTATGTAAAAATACCTGTCACGTAAGAGACTAACTGTCACTTAAAGTACTGGTATTTCATTTTAACATTTCAAATTACAGGGAACTCTATTGCGTCAGCAACACTTGTCAGTGGGTAAATATTTCAAATGCACTTGCAACAGATGTTCAGATCCGACAGAAATGGGAACTCACATGAGCTCCGTAATTTGTGCTGACTGCAAAACGGGTTATATCACATACATTGACAATGTCTGGGCATGTAATAATTGTAGAAAAGAATTTGAGAAAGCTGGGATTGAATACAAGGTGAAATGTTGTTCTGATAAATTAGAAGTTATAAGTAAGTAGTTCCTTATTACTCTATGTTTAATTTTGGAATTCATTGTTAACAATTCCATACTAAAATTAATGAAAAATAATTAAAAGAAGGATTGGCTGTGAAGTCCTTCTCTCAGTTACATCCATCGTTCATAATTTCGGTTGTTACGCATACTTGTGCTACCATCTAGTGGAATTAATATATACTAATCTATATTTTCAGAATAAACCAAATGCTTAGAGTATATTGTATAATATAGAACATTTTTAACAGAAAGTTTTTAATTGGCAGACAAGAAAGACGAAAAAGAGCTGGAGGAGTTCATAAAATATGTCTCACTAGTACTGGCACCACATCATTACTTATTGTTGGATGCTAAACAGCGCCTTGCGGGTGTTTTAAGGGATACGATCAATAGAGAGCCGAGGCCAACGAAGAAAATGATGAGGCGGAAAATAGAGCTCTGTCAGGAATTGTTGCATGTTTTGGACAAAATTGCCCCTGGCATATGTAGGACGAAAGGTACACGCCTTGATCATTTACAAAATATCAGCAACCTTTTATAATGTTCGATTGATAAACTGATAATTGAAATGTAGCGAACTTCAACTATTTTACGGCAATAGAACATCACAGATTTTTAGTGCTAAATTGACTCATAATAAAGATATCTTTATTGAAAATATTCTGTATAAGCTGTTAACATCTGCCAGCGTCGTTGGGCTTATTAGCCAATTGATCAATTTAAATTATATGACAAATAGAGTTCGTTATTAAAACGAATTTTGTAAGTTCTTGAGCAACTGATGTAATATGTTTTTTTAAATTAGGTACAAGAGAATAGCATCGAATTTTACAAATGAAAATAAAACTGTTAAGATCAGACTAATGACTACTTAAATGACAGTTATTTCATTCGTGTTGACGTAAAATGTGTTACATTTCGTTTCAGCAATCACATTATTTGAATTGCATATAACCATGGTGCAATTGGCGAAGAAGTTATTCGATGCTCGAGAAATTACAGCATCAGCTTACATGGTAATATACCGTAACGTAACACCACGTGTAATCCCCGAAGAGGTAGGCAGAGGAGTATAGTACACTCCCACGTTTCATTAGTTACGGCTACGTGCCAATATGGAATAGGGGGTGAGTCTATTGCCATACATATATTGCAATAAAATTCACGATTTTGTTGATAGACAAATAAACTATCATAATATTAACTGGATCGTAATAGTATATAGTAACTGGTAAAACGTGGGACTGCACTACACTCCTCTGCCTACCTCTTCGGGGAGATACAAGCGTGACGTTACGTTTAGTATAGTGATGTCGTACAAAATGCTCATTTTATTAATTATAATTGTATAATTATTCTTCCTTCTCAGGACGAGTTGCTCAATGCGGAAAAACATTTGAAAAGGTCATTAGAAATGTTATTAATCGAACCCGGGAATTCGCCTGAAGGAGAGCTCTGCGCTAAAGCGTTGGAGTTGTATAGATCTTTAAAGAACACCATGGCGAGTGTTTTGGACGGAATTCACGCAGACGGCAAAACGTATGATAGTGTAGCGGAAAAGGAGTTGCAAGAATCTATGCATTTGGCGGATGTCGATTAAACAATGAAATAAAATTGAATTTTTATTCGTTGAACTTATATGTTGTGTCCAAATAATAACTCTAAAACAAATTCAAAATACTAAACAATGTAATATTATGAGACAGTGTTGTTAAAATAAATAGATTGCAATTTATAGTGCTTGTTTTGTTAGATAACACTCTGATTGTAACACTTAATAACAATAATATTGTACACCGTACAGAATAATTTATTATAAGACAAATAACTAAGGTTAGGGGTAAGGTGCCCATAATAATAAAGAAAAGAGGATGATAAAAATAAATGAAAGCAATAAAAAATAATAAACACATCAAACTTTGCAATAAGATAAGAAGGTTTTGAGACAGTGTAGCGTGTAGGCAGATATTTGAAACGAAAAGAAACCAATTGTAAATAATGGACCTTGACTTGTTTTTAAAGTAAAACAAGGATTTAGCGTCACGTATGAAACGTGGAAGTGTACTACACTCCTGTGCCTACCTCTTCGGGGATTACTGACGTGATGTTACGTTGTTTTTGTTACGTGTTACGTATAGACTTCAGAAGGGAATTCCAGAGGTAGACAGCACCGATAGTAAAAGATTTTTTCTAGAAGAGAGTCGTGCGTAAGACGAAGCCGATTAGGAAGTCTGAAGCGCTGCTTAAGATAAGGGGGTGAGGTCGGGTTGAACAATATGCAGGAGAGAAGAGATAGAACATGAGCCTTTCGGTGAAGTCCGATTGGGCGTAAGCCTTTTAATATGCCTCACACTTTCGATTTTTTAAGTATAACTGGGCAAATATCTGGTAAAGTGATAAACTCGACACAGTATTCTGGCTTAAATATTTTTAATTTCTTAACAACTAAATTTAAACGTTATAAATTTCGAAACGCCTGAAATATTTTTTTGCAAAAGAAGTTTTGTTTTTAAATAATTTAAGAGTTGGCTAAATTCTATTACCTTTCGGCCAGATCTGCATCTTTTGTGTTCTGACATGACAACAAGCTATTGTATAAGTTTTTATGGTGCCACAAACATTTATCAAAAAATGTCTATCAGTTCTCCGATTAAATCTCCAATCTTATAAATAAGATAGGTGCTTCACATTATAATTGCCTGTGACTTGCTAGCATTTAATTATAAACTATATGTTTTACTCCACGTTGCGATGTGAGGGAGATGCGTATTGGTAGTATCAATGGCTTTTGATAAGTTAAGCAAGCTGGTTTGGTTATTTATTAATTATTATTTAATAGATAAATAAATATTTGGCTTGTTAGCAATTCAAGTTAAAATAATTTTAAACTTGAACTGTTTATATAATTCTACTGTAGTTGTGAAAGGGGTAGTTTCGTAGTATAGTAATGATACAATTCAGTAAAAAAACTAATGAACTAACTAATATTTATTAGTAATTATTATTTTTTAATGATCAATTATATTGTTACATTAATACAGACATTGTAAAGGTAAACGTAATTTCTTTATGAGTGGAACTTACTTGCACTCCAGGTACATTTTACGTGTTCATCCAATACTCGACTATTAAGATAAAGTTCAGTTAACAAAATGTGCCATAAAAAGTATTGTTGCGGTAATTATTTAAATAAATATTTAGCTGAATCGCCAAATCCCATAGTCCTTAAGCTTTGTAATAAAAAACAAAGATCGTATCTTCTAATGTATGTATATGTATCGTATCATTGATCATTTTCTTGGCAGTTCCAGCGGCTGTCATGAAATTGGCAATAATAATGAAGTGATACGGCTGATTATTTGTTATTGCAAACATTACATTCGATGAAAAACTTACTGATTGTGATTATTCAATAGTTATAAATGTGTGAAGTTAAAATTCTGTATAAAAAACATCACGATCATTGTAACACGAAGTAGACATTTTTATCCATCATACCGCTAATCGTAAACGTTCGTTTCGATTTAAGGTAATATTTTAAGTAATTAGTTATCGGTGTTTTACATATATATTTCTTCCTTAATTACTGTTCTTTGACGTATTTCGGGAGCGTTTTATTGGATGTGATTAATTATATATGTTTTGTTAATTTTCATCTTCAGTCCAGTCATGGCGGATCGGTCGTCTCTTTTGGCGATCGCGATATTAGCAATCGGTGTAACTTTACATAGTTCGTTGCACAAAGTAGAAGAAGGTCATCTTGGAGTTTATTACAGGGTAAATGAAGATCCATTTGTTTATATAGTACATGTAACATTACATTACTTATTGTTAATTTATGTTGTGTTTAAATTTCCTACAGGGTGGCGCTTTACTGAGTACCACCAGTCAACCTGGATTTCATATGATGGTTCCATTACTCACCTCATTTAAATCTATTCAGGTATATAATTGAAATAATTTTCTGAAAATTTTTTGTTAGTTTATTATCATATATCAGAATGCCCCTTGACGGTTTTGGTTTAGACTTGTTACCTCCATTTTAAATGAAATATACTTCTGTTCAATAGGGGATACTTCCTCTCACCAAGTATCCCTTTCTAATAAATGAATGTAAAATCACACCTGTAATATCCAAAGAAGTAGGCAGACGAGTGTATGTAATATGAGCCTATTGCCGTACACCGGGCACAAATCCAGACTCCGAGCCACTACTAGAAATTTCAAGTTAGAAAAAGGCAATAGTAACCGACTCAGGGATTGAGCCCAGGACCTCTTGCTCAGCTGTCGCACTTGCAATCACAACCAACAAGGCAGTCAAATATATAACAAGTCTATGATAATGTTATTATTAAAATGTTATGAAATTAAATGTTTTAGACGACCCTGCAAACTGATGAAGTAAAAAATGTTGCGTGTGGAACTAGCGGTGGAGTTTTGATCTACTTTGAAAGGATTGAAGTGGTCAACAAACTGGAACCTGAAAGTGGTCAGTTGTTTGAATTTCTTGTTACTTCTAACTCATTTTATTTCCATTCATTAAAACTTGTTCCATTCTAAATAATAACTATGAAATTTGTCAGATTGTGATAGAAATAATGTATGAATAATTTATAATTAATATTTCTGAAGTTTATATAAAAATGTTAATAAATTTTGGTATCATAATATTAAAGTATATGAATGAGAATTGAATACAGAATTAAGAACTTGACATGGTTTAATTATGTGTGATATAAATGTATATGTAACATCACACCTGTAATCCCCGAAGAGGTAGGCAGAGGTTTGTAGTTCGTCCCATTATGGAATAGCTGGTGAGTCTATTGCCATACACTGGGCACAAGTCCAGACTCCAAACCAGTACTAGAAATTCTAATTTTTAGAAAAATCCAGTACTACTCGACCCGGGATTTTAACCCAGGACCTCTCGATCGGCAGTCGCGCTTGCAACTAACACGACCAACGAGGCAGGCAAAAAGACGTGAAACCTTACGAAATCCACAATTAAGCAAACGAAAACTTCCATAGCACTAACCCTGAAGACTTGACGTATTGCAAGTCAAGTTAAGCAACGCAGAATACGTGTGGCTCTTGGATGATCGTTTCCATACTTCTGAAGGTACGTTAATCACATCAGTGTTTAAGGCTGTTTTAATATTTCTGATTTGAGAACGGACCCCTAAGGGTCTAAACCCTTGGGAACTTCTGCTTCGTGCTGGTTGATGCGTGTTCCGCGTTTGTTAACAGATACAGTCATTCTTGTTAAAATCATCAACAGTATCGTCATTGTTATTAAAGCCTTAGTTATAACAATAAGACAGACTTAACATTTAACATTACGGCTACATAATAAATGTTTCTATTCTATTATTGACTATTTAGATTTAAGCATAATTGACATTTAATGTTGAATTATGATTGTCTTGTATGAACTATGCTATAAATTGTATTGTAGAGGTGTAATATTATACACATTCTTAAATATGTGCTAGCTAGATTAAATTTGCATGCTTTGTAGGTAGAATAAGAGAACTGTCATCTGCTAGTTAATATCCTTACTATGTACTTTATGTTAATGCCAATAAAAAGAATTGTATTATTGTTTTAAGCAAAGCATAGAATGCGTGAAAATATTTTTACAAATACAATTTTAAATAGACAATTCTGAAAAGACATGGATTTAAAATATCACTCAGTTTGCAGTAAAAATGAGTACGCACACGTGTTTAATTTAAAATTTAAAATTGTACATCAAGAGCATTGGAGCCAGAGAATATTATCTTAATTAGTCAGTCAATTATGATATAGAACATACATTGTTGTTATGATATGAAATAAAACATCGAAGTAACTTTATTATTACCCTTTACGCCCGGTCCCTTACAAGTTCGGCAGAGGACACCGAATGAAAAATGTCTTTATACTTACAAACTTGACGTGCTTCAAGTAACAAAAGCCTCAATTATTATTATATTAAATATCGATATTATATTACATCGAAGAACAAGCTCCACCTACCTTATAAATAAAGTCCCAATATTGACATAGAGATTACAAACACCGCATATAACTGGTATCAACACTGCAGTCCACTTTACGTCAACTGTGTCGAAGATCCTCTATTTCCGAGTGTCACAAATCATTTTTAAACGGTACGTTTCCATTTAATGTGTATTGTTATCGTATTTTCGTGAGCCGCGCGCGTGTATGCGCTCGCGCCGATATACCATGACTGTGTAAATACAGGTCAGTTTGCAGTACGCCAAGTTCACTCACTGCTTGATAATATTTTTAATTAATGTCGAAACACGATAATGGGTAGGGTGGGGTTGATTTTGTACCAGGTTAAGATACTTGTAACATATTGTGTGTATGAGACGTAATAGATTTTTTTATTAACGTACATTCACGATGGTTGTATAGATTCGTGTTGTTTTTGTATCGGGTATATACTTGTGTTATTCATATGTTTATTTGGAATTTTTCCATTATATCAAATATGTATGAGTAGTGGTTTATGTATATAGATAAAAATCTTTCATTTTTTACGGTTTCGAAATTCACGATTCTTTGTTATAAGCGTTAGCTGATGAAACGTTTAAAAATGTGTAGCTTGAATTCGAGGTCGATAGCCCATTGGAACAGTCATAGCTACGTATAAGAGGCGCACGCGTCGCACCTTGACTGCCGAGGTTGTGGGAGC
>DWFY01000040.1:0-13951 GCA_018246875.1 Creonpyge creon creon | reverse complement strand
TAATTCACTTTAATAAGATAATAGAACCTCTTCTTATTTGAACAGTGTATGTGCCTGTTACGCTCAAATTACCTATTTAACACTATTTTATTTCTAACGCTAACGTTACGCTTTAAAAGACGAATAAAATAGGATTATAAATGATTTTAACCTCAGCAATATACATAATATATTGGAATTAGTCTTTTAACTTCAAATTCCTCGTTAAGTAACGTACTCACAAACTTTTTTTATTTACATGACTTGAGACAATCCAAATATGTCACCAATAATAATGCAAGAATTCTGTATTAAGTTTTGAGTATTTGTCGTTAATCTTTCTAGTAAAGATAATAATACTGTATTGACCCTTTGCATGCACTCTTAACATTTTCATATTCTAAACAGGTTTTTTTGGACATCGTAAGTTTGTACAAAGTGCAAAGTGCTGAGTTTATTCTCTTTTAAATTCTGTTAATCCATAATAATATGTTTATATTTATGTTCACTTATATTTGTAAGAAAGCTATCGATGTCACGAATTGTCGATTTTCTAATACTTCGATGTCATAAATTCGATTTAATAAGCTTTCGATGTCATGAACGATCGATGTCATAAACGTTCAATGTGATAAAAGATCGCTGTGACAAGCTATCGATGAAACGAGTTGGATCTCATGAATTTCGATGTGGCCTATCGAACTCCTTTCAATGAAAATAAATCAGTGGTAAAAAAAGCTGCTTCTGAACGGATATGTCAACATAATATACTGACAGTGACATATTTTCGCGGGTTTAAAATCCGGTAAACATAATTCTATTGTAATGCTTTTAATGTAAAGCGTATTAAAATGGCCGAGAAGCTAGAAGATTTGAACTTGCCAATGACTGTAGTTACGAGAATAGTTAAAGGAGCGCTACCCGAGGGTGTATCCATATCAAAAGAGGCGCGAACAGGATTGGCGAAGGCTGCTTCAGTTTTTGTATTATACGTTACTTCAGCAGCGACAAACATCGTTAAAAATAACAAAAGAAAAGCTTTAACTGGTCATGATGTGGTGGAAGCTATGAAAGACATAGAATTCGACAGATTCGTGGATCCATTAACTGAAGCGCTGGAGAACTACAGACAAGCAGTTTCAGCGAAAAAAATGTTGAATAAAAAGCAAGACGATGGAGATGAAGTAGAAATAATTGAAGATGACTAGTGCACGAATATATAACTTAATTTTAAGATTATTTTATTCTAAGTGGTACATTATTGAATAAAATGTTAATGTTTCGTCTTTTTTTAAGTTTTTAGGTTTTTTATATTATTATCTATACATACATAACTTCACGTTAGGTTCCTCACGAGAGCATTATTATTATCTATGTATGCCTTAAATCATGGTTAATTTCTATAAACTCCTACTAGCTTTATTTCTTATAACAAAAGTTTATATGGAGAAAATCAGGTATGATAATTGCATTGGTGTAAAAGTACCATTTGATTACCTTCATAACCAACCTCAATCTTATTAAACACAGACATTGTGTTGACAAATAGTATTTAACACAGCCTATGGTATGTTATGTATGGTATAACTGCTGATCGAGGTCTCCTGAGTGTGATCCTGAGGTCAGATACTATCAGGTTTTTCTAACATAAAATTCCTAGTAGTCGCTCAGAATCAGTGTATGACTAGGCTTATCACCTATTCCAGTATTCCAGATGGGATGTATAATGTAATTGGTGAAAAAATGGGTGGATTTAATGCCTATTGGCATTCTCTACCATTGTGCACTATCAATGTTGAACAGATTCTCATTGTAGCTTATAAAGATTATTCATCACATGCTTTTAACCAATGTAGGTTGGCCAGGAGCTGTTGGAATATAACCCAATCTTTTATTAGTTAAAATAGTTGATTAATATGGAAAAGTCCACTTAGAGGCCTTTACAATATTGTAAATATTTTGTGATCTTGGCCAAGGAATGGTCATTGATCAAGTTGCAGGTAAGTTTCAGTGCTTCCTATGTTTAACAGATTGATACACTTGTTAGACAAGCACAACAAACTATCCGAATTTTTTTTTTCAGTTTGAGCATAAACAAGATGCACAAATTTTTGTGCAAGTTAAACCGAAGCTTTTGTTCATATTCATGCCTGACTACCTTAAGTCTCTACAATAATATGTTCTATCACTAATGTTAGTATAGTATAGTAGGTTTTTCAGTGAAACCTGCTGATTTCGTATTTATTTCTGCTTCATTACTATATTAAATGTGGGAGAAACATTAATAATGTTTCTCCCAAATAAATAAAAATAAAATCAATATTTTCAAACTGAAATAGACAACAACCACTTTTGTCAATACCATGAATTTGTTTTTGTATCATCATTTTCTTGAGGACAAGACATTTACATATAATCAGAATCAGGGTGTGTAACATCAAACCTATAATCCCCGAAGTGGTAGGCTGAGGAGTGTAGTACAGTCCCATGTTTCACCAGTTACGTTTACATCTTAGAATTGAATAGGTGGTGAGTTTATAACATATACCAAGCATAAATCCAGACTTTGAGCCACTACTAGAAATGTCTAACTACAAAATCTAAGTTAGAATAGCCCAATAGCACCCGACCTAGGATTTAAGCCCAGGACCTCATGATCGGCAGTTGTACTTGCAACCACTCGACTAATGAGGCAGTCATGAATCAGGGTAGTCAAGCTGAATCTTATCAAATTGATGTAAAAGTATGACAGCCATATTGTGAATGCAGCTTCACGCTTGTAATCCCTGAATAGATAGGCAGAGGAGTATAGAACACTCACATTTCACCAGTTACCTTTGTCTCACCATGGAATAGCTAGTGAGTCTATTGCCATACACCGAGTACAAATTCAGACTGAGCCACTACTAGAAATTTTCAGTTAAAAAATTCCAATAATACCTAAAACCAAGTGTTAGATAACAAATAGCCAAATGAAACACAATATAATTCTCAATTACTTTATTTGGGAATAGAATTTGTTGAGAAACAATCCAGAAGAACATGAAACTGATTGTCATCTAACTAGCTGCCTATCTACCGTCATATTTACACTCGCTCCGAAATAACGAAAATAAATATACATGTATTCATTTGTATTTGTCTTTATCAAGATCTAAAACTAGTTAATTTATAATATTCCTCCGATCAAAATGTCAATCTTTTATTTGCTTAATACTATCAAAGAGAATATTTGGAAAGACTTATCTCTAAGATAAATACTTTTAAAAGCACTAATCCGAAAGTCTGTAAGGCAAACAGAGTACTTAAACCAAAATATTTTTATGACATTTTATAGAAATGTCAATTTCATACTCAATGAGTACATTTAGAAATGCTTGAGAAATAACTGAAAACTCAAGTATTTATTTTGAGCGCTAAGACAGATCATATTATACGGGTCATATTGCAAGAAAACTGATACATAGAGGTTCATTCTCAATATAGGCACCACCTGTGGGTACGTGAGGTGCATATAATTGATTTATACATTAACTGCATGCCATTATCTTAACGCCCAAAACAATGAACAATGTTCCCAATTTTATTCTCTATCAGCATTATATGCCAATAATGACCATTTTATTATCTATACTGTTTGTTCAATAATAGACATGAGCGCCAGACTTTCAATTCACGATTATCTTTTTAATTCTGAAGAACAACTCTTAATTACGACTTACCTAGAATAATATAAGCTGGTCGCCTCTCCAAAGGATGATTTTTATTTCAGTTATATCTTAACTAATTGCAAGCGTAAGCCATAAAAATATATGTAAAATGCATAGCAATTCCCATCTAGCGACACTAAATTCCCAATTCCTTTGGTGGTGACCAGCATACACCATTTTCTTAATACGTAATTTTGTTTCTACTGGTGTTTCAATTCAAGAACTCCACACTCCCACGTATAACCCTAGTCTATACCTCCCTATGTCAAATCACTAACTCGTTTTAAAACTAATTTAAATTCTAAATCGGGTACAATTTACAGCCTTATTCAGTCCGCTTGCCTTTTCAATTGATCAATTGTTTTGGCAAAGATTCGGAAGTGACTGAAAGTTTAGTCAAAGATTATTTTTTATGAACAAGAGAGAAATTTACATGAATTAGTACAAAATTAACATAAATAGATCTTCATTTAAAACGAAAATTAACTGTATACATTTTCAAAGTGATAGCTCTACTTTAGTATTCCGTGTGTCGTGGTGCTACCGACATATACACAAAGATATGTGCATAAACACCCAGATAAGGAAATTGTAATCATCATTCATGTAAGTACGCTTGATCGGTTATCGCATTCAAAACAGTTTCAGCAAACTAGCAGGGTAACCAACATGTCGAACTATTGAAACTTTTCCGTTTGGGCTCCCAGTGCTTTTTTATAGTGTAACAACATTGCACGACATAACCGAGGGGAATGTACGGTCAGAATTATTATGGAATTAGTACTACAACACGCTATTTTAGTGTACTCTGTGACATATACACCATCTGTTTAAAATACCTGATTTACTCTACTGTTTTCAACCAAGTTCGACTAGATACTTTGTGTAGGACCAAGCCTCTAAATGGAGTTTGCTAAAAATCTCAAAGATCAGCAATTAGCAAATGGAGCGCCTAACATGAAAACATCTTTTGTACTGTCAGTTCAGTACGAGGTGTTTGACTTACTTTTGTGTAACAGCAGTTTGATATACTGGTTACACCACTCCGCTAACATCGATTATTGGCAGTTATCGATTTCTAGATTAAGAAAAATTATTGCTACCTACATATTTGTTAAAAAAACAATTGAAAGTGAATGAGAAATCTTGATGATCGAAACTTGAATAATAAAATGAGACCGTGATGGTTTAAATGCATACAATATACTGCAATGTGCAAGAAGAAAAATGAGTAAAACGAAATTAAAAGTGATGACAAAAAAATAAAAATCGAAAATGGAAAATAAATGTTTATTACAGTTGTATAAATAAACGGGATTACTTAAAGCATTAAAAGTTCATTACAAACGCAACAAATTAATATGAATTAATTGGCGGTGCACTCAAGTTTTTCATGTTTATGGTTTTAAGGCTGCCAAGTTTTCAAACATTTTTTTCAGATCATTTATGCTACAGTATAAGTAGCCAATGATTGCCGATTATTCGCTATTTAGTAGCTACTATATTTCGAGGATATATACTCCCAACTGCACAATAGATGAAAACGAGTGTCCTACTTGAGGTAAATTAGATTGAACGGTTTCATGTATTAAAGAACATAGTGTGTAATCAGTGCTGTTGAAAACCCGAAACAGTTGCGGGAACTATACTGCTACAATCATAACATAACAGTCTTACAAAGATATTTATGGTGTTCAATACATTTTTTACGGCAACAAGGAAAGTTAATATTTTAAAAAAGTTTGTCATTACTACCTGCTCTTAATAAAAACTTGAGTGCAAACCATTCTTTTTTGTTACACTACAAGCTGTACTAATTAGAGTACATTTCAGTTTGTATAACAATTGGCCAAGACAATTTCATGAGCCATAAAACATGTATTAATTATATGGCTATTTTTTAAGAAAAAAATAAAGAAGTAAAACTATTATTGTCCAAACTTTAAAATGGCCAGTGGATAATAATATAATCTCATAAAATCGCTATTAAAAACCGAAAGTTAAAACACTGGATATCACAACAAAAAAAGGGAATATTAATTTACCCAAGTGTCACAACATTACTTCAAGGAAGAGAGAGAAAAAGAGAGAACATACATTCTGTTCAACTATGAACACAGATTAAAAATAAATAAATTGACAGTCCATATTATCAAATTACTTCTACAAACTAGTTTTTTTAAATGAGGTTGCCATTAGAAAAGAAATTAAATACAATTTAAAATTACAATAACTATTCTACTGATATAATACAATTGACTAATACTAATTGGAATATTTATTTATTTACAAAAAATACACAAGCGAACTTTACTATCGTTTTCTTTTTTTCTTAAATTCCAAAATCTCCGTGTTATAACCGTATTACATATGTATAACATAGAAAAAAAATGTCTTTTCATACACTTTTATCAACATTATTACCCAAAAACATCTGGCGAAAACCAAACGTAAGTATTAAACGATCACAATTATTTGGTTATAGGGGTTTATTAAAATACTATTAATAAATATGTCTCTTGTTTTTTTTAATGTTATTTCTACTAATTTTTATCTGTGTAAGATACGAATCACTTCAATATGACACTCGTACAACCGACCGTGTGTTAAACTGACTCATCATACGTTTAAATAATTAATATCTTACATAGCGGTTTTACGTTTAACACTACCGGCAAATAAACTTCGCTCATACACCGTCTCAAAATTTTATCCTCACTCACGGGTCATTATTTTTAATTAGGACTTTTAGTACACCACCATAAAGCATCACTCACAATGGGACGTTTGCGTCTATGAGTCCAATCTCATTTCTCACTCGTAGATTGTTTAAGGTGGTGTACATAATGTCGAAATTAGTAACAATAAAAATAATAATAGTGTTAATAATACATCGTGATAATGACCATGTGCACTGAGTTGATATGTGAGCAAAGACTAATACTATTTTATATTATTATATTGTAATAATAACGCAATAAAATCAGGATCTACACATCGCTAACAATCCCTTATAGATCAAGATCACAGTAACGTTGTATGCTATGTTATTACATATTATTATTATTTATATGCGAAATTAAACTAAATGTCAACGGTAATTATTGGATTAAAAAGGAAATAAAAAACTCCAATTTAATATTGACACTTGACATCCGGCGCATACGTTGGAGAAGTGAGGGGGGAGGAGTGGGGTAAGATTCGTGCGGAAAGGAAGACAAAAACGTTTATATACCGAAGTTACAGGATGAGCAAAGGCAATTAAAACTACGGCAATTTTCAAGTGACGTTGGACATCTATGACGTAAGGAATGCCGGGTTCACTGAAGTAATCGTGATAAAATCACATGTTTTGCTTATTTTGGCAACCGAAAAGCTAATATTTACGCTGTATTTAGCTCGATGATAAGGCCGTGTTCACACGACGAAAACTATTGTACAAAACTAGTTGACATTGATTTTTCCTTTAAAGCAATGACAACGCAAATTTCTAAATCGCATTTCATATCCCTCATTTACGCCTTTATCCTTAAACTTTTGGAAACGAGGCTCGCCTGGGAGAGACAAAAGTTAAGAGAATACTATGAAAAACTCTTAAGGCGTGTGGGTTTGTTTGCGTTTTCTTTTCCAGTGATATTAAATTTTAAAACGTACAATGCAAGATAGGCAATTTATTGAACATTCAACAACACGTTTCCGATATTTACGTTCAAATTGCAATACGACATACGCAATTACGTCTTTGCTATATTCCGTTATACAGTATAGATGCAGATGCCGAGGGAGACCAAGCCTTTCTTATCTTAACCAAAAAGCTGAGATACTGACTGGCGGAGGAGTCGGAAGTCTCCGAACCAGCTTATATAGCGTATATGAAGAGTTATACATTTAGAAGAAGCACGTCAGGTCCGTGAAGAAAAGGATTTTTGGCACTCGGTACTCTCTGCTTGCTTCGTAAGAGACCTGGCGTGAAAATATACATCTTTAGAAGGCAAACTAGACACTAAAATAGCTAATAAATATTGTCTTCATTAAAATCAACCCTTAACTTCATCCCCTTCTTGCTTATGTCCAATCCGTTTGATGAAAATAATTCTGCAGATGATAAATACATCACTTCTGATTTTATTTAAAAACTGTACTGTCAAATCATCGTCATCATCGACCCTGTAAGCGGTGGTCACGAGTCTCCTCTCACAACGAGAACGTCACTGCCCGCCGCGCTGGCCGAGTGCGGGTCGGCAGACTGACAAATGCATTTGAATATTCTGTTCACAAGTTTTCAAGTATACAAAATAAATATTCCGCCTGTAGAATTATTACAATCTTTCAAGTCCCCATTCCTTTCTTTTCAAAAATTGTATTATAAATCACCTGAAAATATACTTCAGTGGTTATATAGCCATTGCTTCTATTTTATTGTCGAGATGCTTTTAAACGGACCTAGTTTGACCACTATATTCTAACACCCGGAGCTCATCCGCGATTGCATTTTACGAACACAAGTATCTATACAAAATGAAGACATTATGCCCGGTAGAAAAGTTAACCAAACGTACCGCAAAGTAGACGCTTATAAAAATCAATCGAAATTGCAGCTCTCGAGCATTAAGGTTGTCACAGAGGGAGCTATAATATACGTAAATATACTGTGATATAATACCTATTTTTGCCGTCATTATCGGCGCAATGATATCTATTGATATACAGAGATATATCTCGCTATATCTGTTCACATATTTTGACGACGTTAGAAAGACATACATATCATAGCTTCGTATGGCACTCGAACGTTCCTATAGAAAATGTATCGTAATATATCATAATATGCCTTGTTATAATATATATTATAGTTTCGTCTGTGACGAGCTTCAGACTGAAACAGAATGTCTTAACGTTTTCTGATTTATACATTTTGAAAATACTTGTTTAAATGCACCAACCGCAACGGCAAATTCCATTCCCACGTGTGCGAGTGGGACAAAGATATTTATTACCTTTCACCGTGGAAACATATATCCAAACGTCACACACGTGTCATTATATTGACCATAGACAATGAGTACTGTAATCTTTATGGGAGTGTAATACACTCCTCTGCCTAACTCTTCGGGGATTACAGGCGTGATGTTACGTTATCTTTATGGCAAGTTTATTTTTTCATTTATTGTATAAATATCGAGCAAATTAATTGGCCCCTCTAATTAACATTATTGTAAATAGCTTTTGTGTTTGTGGAAAAATATTTCACTCATTAGAAAACTTTAAAATAATCAGCGTAAAATTAAAGAAACAAAGAAATTTTTTTTAATAACGAATATAAAACTTCTATATAAATATTCAATATAATCATAACCTTTTAGGAAAAACATTTGCTTCACTTTAATCAAACAATTTTTTTAAGGCTGGCGACACTGCCCGCTTATGTTGCAAAAAAAAAACGATGCCTGTTAAGGACAAGTGTTTATCTCATTCGAATTATAAAAATACGTTAAGTATTAACTAATATTCAATGTTACAAATATTATTGCTCGTTCCAAATTCGATACATGGAATGAAGTATTACAATTGGCAGTGTTACAACAATACTTTTTTTTCGTTTTAAATACAAAGGCTGTTCGCTTCAATTATTGCTTGTTCTTTGCCTTTTCGATGATTTTTTACACGTACATCCCTAATATAAGTCAGTTAATTTCATCACTATATCGAGTACAGTTTGCAAAAAGATTCAAATTTCGAGTGACAGACGTCGATAAGACATTATATGTGTATAATAATAATAATATGACTATAGGACAAATGTAATTTCGCATACGTAATGATAATGGCCGAAAAAAAAATTAGCATTCCAAGTTTGAAAAAGCCGACAACGTTAAAAAGGGGGTTGCTACGTGCGGCCAGTGTTGGCAAGTAATAATTTTAATTTGTGTCCCAATGTATTCATATTACACATTCTATGGTAAAATGCAGATGGTAGTTCGGGCAATGCTTGCACGAGTTCAATTACCTATGTACGGATACGAACAGCGGAACCGTTGGTAGCATCGAGCGCGGTCAGCTAGCGGATGGGTGACCGACTAGAAGCCTCGACGAAGACTCTCAATATCATTTATATCTGTGCAGAGCTGGCCTTCGATACTACAAGGCATTTTTAGTCAAGATAACTTTCGACACTGTGAGGTCGGAGCGAATGTAATTTTTTTTAGTTTTTGAATTACATTGATCACTCGCCTCTTCAAACCAGGTCTGTGGCAAAGCAATGAATTATTTTCTGAATATGATGATTATTAAAACTTAATTGTTGTTCATACACGTATATCATTTAAGGACCTTACAAAAATCGAGCGCATTGCTAGAAGTTCCCGTACGATTCCCAGCATTTTGTATTCCGTACATCCATTCGGTGTAGAAGGCATTGTGATGTATGATTCCAAGTGAGTTTAATGATTCCCAGTACATCATGGCAGACCATCGTAATGCTGATTGACTGGATTAAGCCACGATACGTGTTGGCGACGAACAAATATTAGACAGAAAGATATTTAAAAACGAAAGCAGTTTTTTGCAATTCGTTCGCCCATAGACAGACAACCCATCGCCGTCCACACATTACTGTAAACCCCACGATCACTGTAAATATCTGTCAGCTGTCTTTAAATACTGTTATATTTATTCTACCCATCAAAGTGTTAATGTTTTGCCTACAGTTTTTCTGAACTCGGGCTTAAGATCTGTAGTCCGCAGCTTGAATACGCCCCCGTGCGACAGACAGACTTATGCGCTTAAAGGGCACTGGATACGTGCACACCTATCTCAGTCATATATCATAGTGATGACTTCGTAATTTCTTTTAAAAATTACATAAATTTGTATTAATTTGGCTCGAAATATTTTCACGCCGGAAACTGTCGTTACATCTGTTATAATGCAAGTTTTTGACGTTTAAAATATGTGGCGAGTGAAATAATGCCACCTACGGAATACCTAATGGATTTCGATGCAATATAATTCTTCTAGCGGCACTCGAGTCGGCAACGATGCAGGGTCTTCTTCGGTACGATTAAATCTACGATTCGTATGTGCCGACAATACGATCTATATAAATATCAGTTATTCATCTACCGTCGTTTGTCTGAACGTGCTCGTCCATTACGTTACGTTCGCGCGTCGGGAACGAGTCGTCCCTCTGTACGGGACCGCTGGCGGCCCTCGCGCTACCGGCCCTGCCCCACGTGGAGCCGACCCGCGTAGTGCGCGAGCGGAGGGGCCCCTGACACGCGACAGTGCGCGAGCGCTGAGGCCCCTGACGCGCGACAGAGCACGAGCGTCGGGGCCCCCCGCCCGCCGCTCGCGAGGCCTTGCGAATCAATAGGAGGCCTCGTGCCCGGCCAGTATGTACAAGTCGTTGCCGTCTTCGCTCGACAAAGTATTGTTTTGCAACGTGTGGGACTCCAGCACCACCACTCTGAAAAAACAAATATTTTATTCATAAAATTTGTTGAAGTTTTCCTTGGCGATTCCATGATGGAAGGAGGGGCCCGACGGTGGACTGTTGGAAGAACACGAATAGTTTACTGTCAAAATATTAAACTGAAAGTCACATTTTAAATTGAAATTTCATACAAAATTGCCTAACAATTACGGTAAATAAAAAAAACAGCCAAATCTGTCAAGCTAGTCATGATCTTTTATATGTGCGGCAATTGACTATTATTTGTAACTTAGTTACATTGTGACAGTTACTCATTTCTTTAGTTACATTGTGACAGTTACTCTTTTCTTTAGTTACATTCTGATATATATTTTTGACTAACTTGTCGTGTCCCAAGAGACGGTAAACCCTGGAGTGGTCAGTGATCTCCTGAGTGACCTCGGCGTTGCGTAGCGAGCGGCCCTGCATACCGTGTCGGTGGAACGCCAATACTGAATCCGCTAGACATACTGGAAGGAAAATAAAGTTATTAAAATTACTTCACAGGCCCGTTAGTTCTCTGGTTGGTGATTTTGATAGCTAACATGCAGACTGTGTGTTCGATTTCCATTCAGGACAAGTATATGTATAACGATGAAAGTATTCGTTAGCCATATTAGTCTAAAAAAAAAGTTATAACATGTGTTTATAAATATACTAGATATATTATGTACATCCACGGTTTGATCACTATAGGATTAACGTTACAATGGATTAGATTAAGTGCTGGTGGACGAGTTGTGTTTCGGTCAATATATGCTATGCCACTCGGTTATCCGACGGAAATCCCAGCTGGTGTACGGTAATGAGGGTTTATAACTCTAACCAGGCAGAGAACTGTAGTGTGAAGCTACAATTTGATAGACAAAACGCATTATACATAAGTCATTAAGTCACTACACAACAGTCACAATTAAAACAGAAGTAAATAAAAAAAAGTTCTTTTTCAAAGCCGGTAAAGCATCGGACATTCCTCTCTGTCGCACGTGCTCATAGGCGACGGGACCACCCACAGTCACATGTGGCTTCGTCGGTCGGGTTTTCTAGTTGAAATTTTTGTAGTGATTCGGAATCTGGATGTGTCCGTTGTATGGCAATAGGTGTACCGTCTATTTCATGATGGGCCGTAAACGTAAACGATGAAACGTTGGAGTAAACTACACTCCTCTGCCAAACGTTGGAGTATACTACTCTCTCCTCGGGATTACAGGCATGATTGTACGTTTTTTTTAACAAGTGTCCCCGGCCGGCCAGCGCGGCGCGGGGCGGGTACTCACGCACGCTGTCCACGGCGAAGTCGAAGCGCAGGCGCGCGGGCGCGCGGCGGCGGCGCTCGGCGCCCAGCACCGGGATGATGTCCACCACGTTCTCGTGGCACACCAGCACCTGCGCGCCGCCCACGTACGTATGATCATTTATAAATGCCAAATGCAAAGCACACCTTCCTCATCTCCTATTACAAGGGACTCGCAATCGTGATGATAACATCAATAACGCGTGTATCTGATAATGAATAGCATACATGTAGAAACACTTACAGCATCCTTGTTCAACTGATGCACCGCCCTCAGCGTGTGCAACCTCTCCGGCCTCGGTATCACAGTATTCGAGCCCCCGGGACACAGATCCAGCTCATCCGAGTGGAACCACGTCGCGCCTGGAATTAAACGATATACTATAGTAAAATAATATAACATGGTGAGACTAGTTAGCATGTGCCAGCTACATGAAGCTCAGTGTCTATTGAAGAGTTTAATGTCCAGCGGTAGATTGAACCAGGCTGATGACGCATGAAAGTCTTACCAGAATTGATATTGATTAAATTGAGTCTCATGGGCTTCCTGGTGACGCCGACACATAGCAGCGGATACTCCAGCTCGGGCGTAATGATCAGCTCGAAGGCCAGCAGCGGCGACGGCAGCACGCATTCTATGTTCTGTGCAATAAGAATAATATTTGCAAAATGTATCTATATATTAATACCTAATGAGAAATTTCTGTACCTCTTTTTATAAATATTGTGCGCACGGAGTGGTTCAAGTTTACAAAGAGAAAGGAAAGCTGATACTTATAAGTAATATATATAAAAAAACCTGAAATTGAATTAAATAAAACATTCACTGTTTACATACTGTTATATGTATGTCTAACATCGACAGTGGATGTTAGACATATAACAGTCTGTTGTCAATCAGTAGCACAGAGGAAAGATTTATAGAAGTGTACTCTTTGACATAGGACCCTCACTAACGTTCATATTTGACATTTTATATACTGCGGTGGAACTTCGACCGCCACTGAATCACTAGTGTTAATAAAATTACATGTTCTACTTCAATCAAAATGGTCATACAGAGTGATCTACTAAGAGCGGCGAGTAGTTCCGAGCGCACCTTGAGCAGCATGAACTTGCGCAGCGGGTCGTACCACTGCATGAGGAAGAGGCCGGCGGGCGCGGCGCCGCACAGGTACTTGTACCCGTTGTAGGGGTTGCGCGCCACCGCGCAGCGCACGCAGCCTGCCGGCAGGCCGACTGTGTTGTTATTTAAACGTACCATTGCGCCCGTAGTGCCCGAAGTGGTGGGCATAGGAGTGTAGTACACTCCCACGTTTCACCAGCTACGTTTACGTCTCATTATGGAATAGGGGGTGAGTCTATTGTCACACACCGCACACAAATCCAGACTACGACCTACTAATAGAAATTTTAACAACAAAATCAAAGTTAGAAAAATCCAATAGTACCCGACCCGGGAATCGAACCCAGGACCTCGCGATTAGCAATCGCACT